>PDHP01000289.1:0-29709 GCA_003339455.1 Ophiocordyceps camponoti-leonardi (nom. inval.) | reverse complement strand
ACAGTTTCTTTCCCCCCCCTTTAAAAATTTTTTTTTTTTTCCTTTTTTTTTCCCCCCCCCCCCCCCCCCCTTATCGGATTATTCCCAACGCCGGCCTACCTGCTGCCTACCTACCACTTACCTAGTATCCTTACCTTGTGAACGCGCCTCGCCTGATCTAGGATTTCCTCCTCTTTTTTTTTTTCCAATAAATTTCTAGATTTATTTTCATATTTTATTTCTTTTCACAGGTTAGTTTCTCTCTCTCTCTCTCTCTCTCTCTCTCGCTTCCTCTTAAAATAAATAAGGAAAAAAAAAAAGAAACCCAACCTCCTCTTTTTTTTTGCCCTCTTTTTTCAGTCCTTTTTTTTTAAAAAAAAATAAAATAATACATAATAATTCTTCCCTCCTCCCCTTTTTTTTTTCCTTCTTTATTACCTATCCGTACTGACTTATTTTTCTCTCTTCTCTTCTCCTCTCTCCTCTTTTCTTTCGCAAAGGAAGTATCTCGGGGAAGAGAGAAAAAAAAAAAAAGAAGAACAGAGGAAAGAGCAAATTTTCAAACCTCCTCTTTTCCTTCCTCCTTTACGCGGATTTCTTTTTTCTTCTTCTTTTTCTTCTCTTCTCTCTCTTCCCTCTTGAAAGCTTCGGGAAACAAAATTACACACGCGCGCACACACACACACACAGAAACACGCACTGCGCAAACCCGCACACATACACACACACCTAGGTACTCAACAGTTCAATAAACAACACCACTTTTCTTCCTCACACACCACACACGCACGCACACAAAATGGCGCGCACCAAGGAAGAAGCTTCAGGCGAGGCTACCGCGACGACGACGACGACCACGCCTAGAGGAAGAGGTCGCCCCGCCGGTAGTGGTGGAGGAGGAGGAGGCGTCGTCAAAAAGCCCTCTTCCACCGGCAGACCTAGAGGCCGTCCCAGGAGCAACCAGCCAAAGACGGAATCCAAGGCTAAGCCCTACGTTCCCACTGGTCGACCTCGAGGCAGACCCAAGGGAAGCGGCAAGAAGACCGCTGCTGCTGCCGCTGCTGCTGCCAAGACCAGCGCCAGCGCCGCGACGGCGTCTAAACCCGCCGGCACCGGCAAGAGAGGTCGTCCTCGCAAGTCGGATCCCGCCCCCGTTCAAGTCCCCAAGCCTACAAAGGGGAAGAGAGGTCGTCCCTCCAAGAAGTCCCTCGAACCGGCTCCGATTCAGCCCGATATCGACCCCGACCAAGACGACGAGGACGAGGACGAAGAAGAAGATGCCGATGTCGATGCCGAAGCTGATCTGCCGTCGGACAATGCCGAGGGTGAGTCTCGCGCTGACTGAAAAAAAAAACCACATACGCTCTCAAAACACCCATATACATACATATATCCCTGCAAAAGAAACCACACAAAATCTTCTTCTCTCTACCGGAGCCAACTTGGTGGCTCGCTCTTCTTCTTTTTCTCTCTCTCTCTCTCTCTCCCTTATCCCCCTCCCCTCTATCTCTCCTCTCTTCTTTCTTCTCGCTTACCATCTCTCTTCCTCGTCCTCTTCCAGACTCTATTCGAAACCCCCCCCTCAATGAGGATCATCTCGCCGTCGAGTCCGGAGAGGTCGGTCCATCACGCTCGCCTTGGGTCGACGGTTTGAAGAACATGTTTGGCTGATTTTTTATCATTTATCCTCCTTTTTTCCCCCCTCCGCTTGGGTTACCTTTTTTTTTTCGCAGGAGTCTGACATGCTCGCATGATGATGACCGACAAAAGGGTCCAAGAGACAGTGAGAGACAGTCAGGGGACGGCGAGAGACAGAGACGGAGAGAGAGAGAGAGGGGGGGTGACAGGAGGGAGAGCGAGAATAGGGAAGGGGAGGGGGGGGGGGGGGGGGGGGGGGGGGGGGGGGGGGGGGGGGGGGGGGGGGGGGGGGGGGGGGGGGGGGACTGAGTCTCCGACGAGCGACATGTTGTTCCCTCTCTCTCCCCCCTCCTTCCGCCATGGCCGAGAGCGACTCTAGTTTTCTAGTCTTTATATCCAGGAATGGTCCTTGATGGATGACCTTTCCTGTTACTCCCTTTCTTTTTCCCCCAAACAATTTCCAAGTCTGGAAAAAAGAAGAAGAAGAAAGCTTTGTACACTATCCATCCATCCATCCATCCATCCAAAAACCTCGTGCTAATCCCCCCCCCCTTGCCAAAGTCCCTTTCCCCCGCTATGAAAGCCTCCTCCAATCCTGAAACTCAGCCTCAAGATGATCCTTCAGGGCCCTAAAGCGATTCCCAAAGTTGCGCCCGCACCGCCAGCAGACGAGGTCGGAGCGGAGGAGGCGACCCCTGATAGCGCGCTGCTCGACCGAGAGGGGCATGTCGGTCAGGGGCACGAAGAAGTCTGTGGTGAAGGAGTTGTAGTGCTTTCGGTGGCGGAGGTGAGGGGAGCGCATGTCTCGGGATAGGACGTGGATGTGGAGGTGGGACATGCTTGGGTTTGTGTGTATGCCTGTTATTACCTCTGCCGACCAATCTCTTTCTTTTCTCGTCTCTTTCTCTTCCTTTTCTTTTCCTTCTTCTTCTTCTTCTCTTCTCTCGACTTCATCACCATTCTTGTCATCATCTTCATCTTCATCAGAAGAGGAAGGGGAAGGGGAAGGGGAAGGGGAAGAAGAAAAGTCAACAACCCTCCTCAACTCAGAAGCAACCAAGCCCACCAACCGCGGCAACTCCCTCTCCACCACGCCCCTAAAGACCGGATCCGCCAACGCCTCGAGCGGATGCCGAAGAGCGAGGCGCCTGTCCCGCGGGAGGAGGAGGGCGTGCACCGAGGCTTTCGGGTAAAGGTCGCGGACGGCGACGAAGGCTTCCGTGTGGTAGATTATCGCAGATTGGGGATCGTGGGCTGAGGGGGTGTCGAGGTAGGCTCCTAGTGCCATCCGGCCCGTGTCTGGGGGGTGAACCATTTTTTTTTCTTTCCCCCCTTTTTTCTCTTGCTGATGAGTTGGAGGAGGAGTTGAAGATGGATGACGACGATGACGGTGACGATGACGATGACGATGATGGGAGAAAGCGAAACGAAAGGAAAGAAGGAGGAGGAAGTAGGAGGAGGAGGAGGAGGAGAAGAAAAGGTTTAGTAAGCAGGCCTCTCCCATCCTCCATCCTCCTATAACCTATATCCTACTCCCGAGTCTAATCCTACTCCTACTCCTATCCTAACCCTAATAATAATCCCATCCCTACCCATCCTCCCCTCAAGCATCCATCCCATTCCGCCCAACAAGCCTCCTCACCATCCGAATCACCTCCTCCGCGCCCTCAACCTCCTCACCAGCCCTCTCCACCCTCCTCGCCAAAAGCCGATCGAGCAAGCCGCGCAACCGGGCGACGAGAACCCCGATCCGGGCCCACCCCCTGAGCCTGATCCAGCCGTCGACGACGAGACCGCGTCCGAGCGTGTCGAGCTCGATGGCGCCGCAGAAGAGGAGGAGGCCGTATGCGTTGAGCGCTGTCGTCTCCGCGGATCATTAGTAAGGAATCATCAACCCGGGAGAAGGGGAGGAAGGAATATCAAGGGAAAAAGGGGAAAAAAAAAACCCACGCGTCAAATCCCGTATAAACACCTTGCTCGTCGCCATGATCCCAAAATACGACACGTACGCCGCATCCCCCGTAAACGTCTGACAGCCGAACAGCGTGCTGGCCGGATGCACAAACACCCTCCCGTTCTCCTGCGTAAAGAACTTGATCGCCCTCGCCTCTGGGTCCAGCTCCACAGCCCCGGACATGCCGCTGGCGTACTTGCGGTCCGGGTACTGGATCCGCGCCACCTGCGGCGCAAACGCCGCCGCCACTAGTCCGCGGAGTAGCTGCGGGTCCCGCTCCGCTGCGGGTCCCCGCTCCCGTTCCCGTTCCCGTTCCCGCTCCCGATCTCGATCCCGGCTCCACTCCCGCCTCCGTCCCGGCAAGTCGACACAGTTTACCTCCTCCAGCGCCGAGTAGAGCTGCGTCCGCGTCGACAAAATGTCCCTCAGCGCCTGCTGCGACAGGAAATTCTCCTCGCAAAACGCCCGCAACTGCCGCCCCCCCCCAGACGACACCCTCGTCGTCATCTCCTCCCACGCCTCGACCGCCGCCAGGTCCGTCAGCACGTCTCCGTCCCCCCGCCCCGCCGCGAACCGCATCCGCGCCTCCCGCGCCGCCTCCCGCTTCTCCGGCGGCGGCGTCACAAACGGGCTCCGCGTGCTGAGGATCGCCGCCATCGCCACGCAGTCGTCGCCGCACCCCAGCAGCGCCCCCAGCACCATCAGCTTGCCGCACCGCAGGTCCGCCGGGATCGTCGCCAGCTGCCGCCCCAGCGCCGTCAGCTCCGTCCCGTCCAGCGCGCCCATCCGTCCCAGCAGCCGCAGCGCCCCCTCCACCGCCAGGCCCGACGGCGCCGTCGGGCATCGCTCCAGGAACCCGGCCACGTCTCGCACCCCCATCGCCCGCACCGACAGGCAGAGCTGCTCCAGCGGCACCCGTCGGATTTCCGGCTCCGGCCGCTCCGCCATCTGCCCCTCCGTCTGCCGCGTGTAGAGCCTGTAGCATCGGCCCTCCTGCACGCGTCCGGCTCGTCCGCGTCGCTGCTCGCACGCCGCCCGCGACGCCCATCGCTCCTCCAGCCGTCGCATGTTGTTGCTCGCGTCGAAGCTCGTCTCCTTGACCTTCCCGCTGTCGACCACCGCCACCACGTCGTCGATGGTGATGGACGTCTCCGCCACGTTGGTCGCCATCACCACCTTGCGTCTGCCCGCCGTCGGCCGGCCAAACACCCGCTTCTGCTCGCTCGTCTCCAGGGACCCGTGCAGCGCAAACACCTGCAGCGAGCTCGACCCCCGCAGCCGCCCGCACGCCTGGTTGATCTCCGCCACGCCCGGCAAGAAGACCAGGATCCCGCCCGTCTCCTTCTCCACGCTGAGCTCCAGGTCGATGGCTCGCACCGTCTCCGCCAAGAGGTCGTAGTCCATCCGCTGAGCCAGCCGCTTCATCGTCCGCTCCACGGCCGCGTCGTTTGCCTTCTTGTTGTTACTGCCGAGGCTCAAGTCGTTGAACCCCCACTCTGACGACGACGCCCCCCTGCTATCGTCGTAATCCATCATCCCCTCGACGTCGAGCCCGCTCATCCTCAACACGTCGTCCAGGTAATACTCCTCCACCGGAAACGTCCTCCCGGCAATCTCCACCAGTCCGACGCTCAGCCCCTCCGACGCAAAGTAGTGCCTGAACGAGGCGGCGTCCAGCGTCGCCGACATGAGCACCAGCTTCGGCCCGCCGCCTCCCCGTAGGACCTCGCGCATGAGCGTGAGAAGAAAATCCGTGTCGAGGCTCCTCTCGTGCACCTCGTCGATGACGACGTGGCTGACGTCCGCCAACGACGCCGCCACGTCCTCCATCCGCCCGCCCGACGTCTGCAGCCGTCTGAGCAGGACGCCCGTCGTCACAAACGTGATGCGCGTCCTCTCCGACCGTCGCGACTCGCCCCGGATGGCGTAGCCCACCTCGTGGCCCACGCGCGAGCACCGCTCCTCCGCCACCCGGTCTGCCAGCCCCAGCGCCGAGATCCGCCTCGGCTGCGTCACCATCATGTTGACCCGTTCGCCGAGACCCTTCTCGTACAGGTCGTCGAGGATGAACTGTACCGACTGCGTCGACTTGCCCGAGCCCGTCTCTCCGCTGATGATCGTCACGTCGTTCTCCTCCACCGTCCGGACGATGCAGTCGCACATCCGCCACGCCGGCAGCCGTCGCCGCTTCGACTCCATGTCCTTCCACGACGCCTGCTGCTGCCGCTTGAGCCACTCGTCTCTGCTCCGCGCGTCCGCCGTCCACGAGATCGTCCTCCGCGCCGCCGGCTGCGCGCGATCCGCCGCATCCTTCTTAGCCGCCGCCGCCGCCTTGGGCCTGCTGTCGGACGCGGACGATGCGACGGCGGAGATGTCCACGAGCTTCCCCGGGTCGTCGATGATGCCGTTGATGTGCCGCTGAACCCAGTCGGTGACCAGGTACATCTTCAGGGGCTCGTCCCGCAGCGACTGCGCCGAGTACTCCAACGCCTTCCGGATGATGCTGAGCTTGATGTACGACGGCAGCTTGCCGGCGACGGCGAGAATCAGGTGCTCGGGATATGTCGGCGGCCGCCGGATCCGCAGATGCGTCTCGATCTCTGTCTTGCCCGCGTCCTGCACCGACTCCAGCCGTACGCGGATCGTCTGCTCGTCCTCGCGGCGCAGGCTGTCGCCGTACATGGCCTCGAGACTCGCCACCTCCTCCTCCCACTGCTCTTCGGGGCCTCCCATGTCGAGAAAGTCCTCGCCCGACGGCGTAGGCGCCGGAAACAGCATCGCCTGCAGGGCCTCGGCCGCCTTGCCCTCGTCGCCGCCGTTGTCGTCGAGCACGCGAGCGCAGAGCTCAGGCGCGTATCCCGTCTCCGAAAGCGACTTGATGATGCCCTCCCTCTTCAGGTTGGTCGCCCCCACAGACACGCCGGCCGCGTAGTTCTCGGGGAAAGCCCATCGCGGCAAGTCGTCCTCTGGCACGTGGATGAGCAGCCACTCCAGCGTCTCCTCGCGATCCTTGCAATATTCCACCGCCTCGGCCACGTGACTGCGTCGGAAGCCGATCTTGGACAGGTCGTCGACGACGCCGTCCCTCTGCTCGCGCGACATGCGAACGCCGTGCGGGTTCCACGAGATGATGCCCCGCCGCAGCAACGCCTCGAGCTGAATCCTCGTCTGCCGGCCCATCTCGACCTTGGGCGCCGTCGTCCACCCCTTCATGGCGTTGGGACCCGCACCCGCGCTGCTGAGGAGCGCCAGCCCCGACGCCCCTGGCATCTCCTTGGCCTTGGCCTTGGCCGCCTCGACCTCCCTCCTCTTCTTCTCCACCGCCGCCTTGGACTCCTGCCGCTCCAGCAGCGTCTTGAAGGGGTCGGCGTCGTACATCCACGCTTTGCCCTCCTTCACATCCTGCGTCTTGAGCGCCTGAAACTCCTTCCACAGAGACTTGTGGTCCGGAGGCAGCACCGTGTGCTTGTTCTGCATGTTGCACACCCGGAAGAGAGCGTACGTCGCCGCCGCGTGCTTCGCCTCGAGCGCCGTCTCCCTCAGCAGGAGATGCTTGTGGCTGGCGGGGATCTTGAAGGGCTCCAGCCGCGTGAGCTGCTGCGTCTTGGCGTCTCGCGCGCTGAGCGTCACCCACACCGAGAAGCCGTCGGGCGTCTTGCGCGTGTCGTAATCGGGCTTCTCCCACCGCAGCCTCTGACAGTGCTCGCTCAGCAGGTTGACGGGGAGCTTGCCGGTCCAGGAGGATCCCCCAATGATTTGCTTGACCGTCGGCTTCGGAGGGGGAACCGCTGGAGTCGCCGCCGCCGCCGCCGCCGCCGCCGGCTCCGTTGCTTTCTGACCCTTTTTTCCTTTACCTCCATCCTTGGTACCTTTGGATGGGCCCGCAGTTGGCTGGGCAGCCTTGTCCTTGGCCTTTTTGACCATGCTCTCTTCTGTCGACCGCTCCGATAGCCAACGTCAGGCGAGAGACGTAAGGCAAAGCAGGCAGGTAGTCTTAGAAAAATGAGCCTCAGCACATTTCACACTGTACGCGAGCGATGCAAAAGGCGTGGTGTACACAGTGCAGATTTGGAGACAGGAACTACAGCAACGTCAATGGCTGACATAATCATCACATGCTTGCCTGCGGTCATAGCTCTGGGCTACCGGCTGAGCATCCATCATGGGCAACGGCACATTCTTACAAGTTATAGCGACGTCGTGTTGGCCCATCTCGCTCGCATTAAACTAGTTTTGTTGTGCACAACCACTTGGTTATGCCGTCCGCCACGGCGTCTGCTTGACAGCCTGATGCACTGGCATCGACTTCTGACACGGCGCCTTCGTCTCCTTCACTCGTTCTTCATCCGCACTTCAGTCCGCCCATCCCACGCGAAGTCAGTCGTGACTGGTTGTAGGCGTCGTCGGCTAGCTGGCGGCCTTGGGTGCGTCGGCCTTTGGCTTCTTCTCATGAGCCTTCTTGCTATCCTCGTCCACCTCCCAGGCTGGAGCTTTGAAGCTACCATAGGGCCTGCTCATCCTTTAACTTCTTTTCATCTTGGTGCCGCTTCTCCCTTGCCGAATCTTGTACAAGAGAGTCTTCGCTGGTGATGTGGTGTCGGGGGGAATACAATGCGCAACTTATATGTGAAAGCTATTGCGCCATAGTGGTGTTATGAACGGGGAATGGGGTTTTCGATCGGGATTGGGCCGGGGGAATGAGGGAAAAGGGGGGGGGGGGGGGGGGGGGGGGGGGGGGGGGGGGGGGGGGGGGGGGGGGGGGGGGGGGGAGAGGACACGGGAGTGGTGGAGGACAAGTCGGCGAAATGCTGATGTACCGCATGTACTCAAGCACCTGTCGGCATAACGCCCATCCTGTCGGAAAATCGCCTTCGATGATGACCTGTCACTTCCCTTCCTTACATGTCCATCGAATCGCCGCCATTGGCAAAGTTGAAGCCGCCAGTCTGAGCGGGGCCGTTAGCACCGAAGCCGAAAGTCCCGTTCGCACCGGTCGGCTGCGCCATGCCCTCGTCGTTCTCGGCGTCGTCGGAGAAGTATTTCTCGATGATGTGGTACGACTTGACGTAAATCTCCTCGTTGGCGTTGTTCTGGCACTCGTGAATCTTCTCCATGCCCCCGCATTCTTCTATGAAGAGGGCGTATCGATTGATCGA
The DNA here is from genome assembly GCA_003339455.1 of Ophiocordyceps camponoti-leonardi (nom. inval.). Classification (NCBI taxonomy): domain Eukaryota; kingdom Fungi; phylum Ascomycota; class Sordariomycetes; order Hypocreales; family Ophiocordycipitaceae; genus Ophiocordyceps; species Ophiocordyceps camponoti-leonardi. The sequence goes on along the minus strand of PDHP01000289.1, from coordinate 20,982 downwards.
GTCGGCACCCTCGCCGGCCGACTGCTTGTCGAGGTCGCCAATCTTAAGAATATTTTCGAGCCCGTCGAGTGCCACCTGAATAATTTTGTTGTCCGGGCACGAGAGAAGGTCGCAAAGCGGCTTGATGCAGCCCTGGGACACGAGGTATCGTATCTGCTCCGGTTTCTGGAGACCACCGGAGGTGGCGTTACTAATGGCCCAGCAAGCTTCCTTGCGCGTCTTCAGGTCGCCGTTCTGAAGTAGATGGATGAGAGGTGGAATGATGTTGGCGTCGATGACGGCCTGGATCTGGGACGAGTTGCCGGCCGTAATGTTGGAGATGGTCCAGCATGCCTCCTTGCGAATACCATCCTTCGTAGAGCTGAGGAGAGCCAAGAGACAGGGCAGAGCGCCGCAGTTAATGATTACTTGGGTCTGAACGTCGTCGCCGGTGACGATGTTGCCAACGGATCGCAGAGCGGGCGTCTGGACCGAAGTCGAGGCGTGCATCAGCAGCTCCACGAGCCTGCGCGGGATGCCAGCCTCGATAACGGCCTGGATCTTGTCGTTGGAACCATCGGATAGGTAGGAAATTGCCCAGCAGGCATCGATGAGGACCTCGTCATCCAGTGAGTATACCAACTTGGACAGAACCGGAAGAGCAGGAGCAATCTGCAACCACATTAGATGGGCTATGGCGGCCACAGGTAATTCCAAGTCAATACTTGCCGTGTTCCAGTCGGGTTGCGGCGTTTTACCACGGCAAAAGTTGCTCAATGTCCAAGTGGCATTGCGAAGCATGCTCAGCTTGCGACTGTCCCCGAGAAGGTTGAGCAAAGGCTTCAACGCGCCGCAGCTGAGAACATAATCTCGGCAGTGCGGACTATCGCCGGCGATGTTGCCCAGGGCCCAGACAGCCTGTTCCCTCACGTCAGGCTCCTGGCTACCGAGAAGCTCGACGAAGATGGGCACTGCGCCAGCCTCGATGACGACTTGAGTCTGCGTAGCCGATCCGGAAGCGATGTTGGTCAGAGCCCAGGCAGCCTCGAACTGGACAAGGGTATGAGGGGATCGCAGAAATTCCACAAAGCGGCTGACAACGCCCGTCTTGATGACTTCTTCGATGGGGGGGTTCCGCTCCTTAGACAGAAGTTTGCGAAATTTGGTGGTGGCTTGAATCTGCAGATCGATCTGATCTGAGAAGACGCCTTGCACCATCTGAGGCAGGTCCTCGTTCAACTAGAAAAATAAATACGTCAGCTGAGGCCATCAAGACCAGAAGGAAAGGAGTCGCGGGAAATGGCCGATGCAGGTGTGTGGGGACAAGCAGCCCACAGGCGAGCAAGGGTGGAAACTGTGGTTGTTGTTTTTTTTTTTTCGTCGCCCAAAAAAAAAAAACAAGGCGGCAGACAAAAAGACTTGACACGACATACCTGGGACTCCGTGGGCGCCGACTCATCGTCGCTGTCGGGAGCGGCGCCTAGCGAGGCACCCGGACGGTTCTCACCAGTGCCGATGCCGCGTCGCTTGGCCAGGTTCTCTTCACGCTTCGCCTTGCGAATCTCGACTTGCTGTTCCTCGCGACGACGACGCAGTTCCTCAGGCTTGAAGGCATTCTTCGCCTTGAACTGCGTCCGACGATGCTCGGGGATATATCTCTCCGCCATGATTTGTCGGATGGCTTTGGGTTGTGTTTTGGGCTTGAGCAGTAGCGCTTGTGCGGGGGGGTTTTCGCTGACGAGCAAATCGCAACCCCCGAATCAGGAGCCAGTCGATGATGAAACGGCAGCGATGCGATGTCTGTGGCGACTTGACGCTTGATGACCTCGAAAGACTCTGAGAGCGCCGATACTGAGAATGGGAGAGAAAAGGGGGAGGGAAAATGAGAAGGCGTTGGTAAGGGGGGGGGGGGGGGGGAAAAGCCTGTGAAGAAAATCGCCGCTGCGTTGCCGGAGTGGCAGAGAGAAGTCGCGAGGGGGGGGGGGGGGGGTCAAGGCTTTTTTTTTCTTGCCTGAGGCACCAAGTGCGGGCAAACAAACTTCGAACGGACGGACGGTCAAAGAGGGGCGGAGCCAAGTAAGCTAATAAGTAAGCTACATGCATAATGCATGAAATTTGCACATTCTCGCACGTACCTCCTGTTAGGGGCACTGGAAGCGGATGCGCTGCTGACCACACGTGTGGGATCACGTGTCCCCGCGTACTGCTTTCCCCTCATCAACGCGTCACTCGACGCGTGGTGCGACGCCCATCTTCTCGAAGATGTCGCTGCCCTCGCGCTACGTCTCTGGGCGAGACATACTCGACGGGAAACGGATCAAGGGCACCAAAGTCAACGTTGTTGGGCTGGTCCTAGACGTGAGGGATCCGATCCCCACGAAAGGCTCTGGTAAGACGGACTCGAATCGCACGTCTTGCTTCCACGCCAGCTGACATATAGGTATGGGGAGTAGATTGGAAATGCGAATATCGTCTGTACGACAAGTCCTTGGAGGATGGCGTCGACTCCCTGGCCGTTACGATATTCCGGCCCAAGGACAACATGCCAGCCGACGCGAGCCTCGGCGATGTCGTGGCTGTCTTTGGTGCCAAGGTTCAATGTCGCTACGGAGACATGTCCTTGATCTCCAATCACACGACCGTCTTGCACATCTACGATCATAGCAAGATTCCCGAACCTCCGCTGGACGCCCTCATCGCCCTACAGCCATCAATCATGAGGGCGGCTCGTGCCCCAACTCCCGAGGAAGCCCTGTTCGTCTCCGTTCTATACAAGACCATCAACCGGAACAGGCTTCCGTCCAGGGCCGCCTTTGAAGCCCAAAAGGCCCAATCCGTCAACATAAAGAACAAATTTTCCGAGCTCAGAAATGTTCGCGAGGGCGTATACGTCGACGTCCTCGTCGAGATCGTCAAAGCACCGTACGACGAGTACGAGAAATGCTCTATCTGGGTTTCAGACTACACGGAAAACGACCTCTTCTACAACATCGCCTTTTCAGGCGAAGGATCGGACGAATCGAGACCATACGGAAAGCAAAGTATGCAAATCACATGCTTCGAACCGCACGCCTCGTTCGTGCGCGACGAACAGCTAGCCGTCGGGTCGTGGATCTACGTGCGGAATCTGCACATCAGACTTGGCCGCAACGGATCCAACCTAGAAGGAAACCTGCACGGGGACGAAAAGAATCTGGCCAAAGTCAACATCGAGCCGGTCGTCGTCAACCAAGACTCAGCCTCCAATAACCCACAGCTCAAGGCCGCACTTCGCCGTAAGCTGTACTACAAGAAGGACAAGAAGACACAGCGAAGGGAAATCAACGAGGCGGCCGACGCTGGACGGAAACGAAAGGCGCAGACGGAGCAGAGCACCGTTCAAAAAACGAATAGTAAGCAAAGACGAAAGATCGGACGCGAGAAGAAACTCAAAGAGGTCGAGCAAGAAGACGTCTTGGACGCCCTGCCCGACCTCAACAAGCAAGGTAAACCTGACAAATACTTCTAAAGATAAAAAGCAGACTGACAAGACAACAGTGAAATGCGAAAACTCCAACAAGGCACTTAGCTCCCTCTCGCAGGTAATGCAGCCAGTCTTCTACGAAACAACCATCGACGATGAGCCCGTCAAGGTGCAACTACCCTTCGTCAACGCCAACTACCGCACCGTCGTGCGAGTCATCAACTTCGAGCCTTCTCAGCTCGAGCGATTCGCCCACCCAAGACCCAGATCCGATACAGACTTGCTCCCCGACAGGGAAGCAGACTCGCACTCGTCCAGCTCAGAGCAAGACGAAGATGAAGACGCCAACACGGTCTGGGAGTGGTGCTTCTCCCTCGAACTCGAAGAAGTCATCGACAACGACGGACAACAGTCCCCAAAAACAATGTGGGTTCTCGTCGACAACCATGCCGGGCAATGCCTCCTGAACCTCGACGCCGCCGACCTAAGCCGCGACGACCGACTCCTCCAAGACGTGCGCCAACGGCTATCCATCCTCTGGGGCGAGCGCGGAGACGCAAAGGTTCGCGCACAGCAAGCCAGACGCCTGCAAGACTGCAACGCGCCACCGAGCGACACTCCTCCCGTCTTGGATCTGGCGTCGCCACTTCCGTTTTCGTGCTGCCTTCGTCAGTATGCCGTTACGGTCGCCGAGCCGGACGCGCAGAAGGCAGACGCGGGCGACGGCAAGCGCTGGGAGAGAGTCTTTGGCCTCTTTGGCACCAGGATTGTGCCCACGTGAAGGGAAAAGGGGGTTGGGGAGGGGGGTTTTTCAAACGTATATAGCTGATCTCTATAATGCATGGAACGGAGCATTCGGTGACATGTGGAGAGGGAAAAGGGCGATGCGGAAACGCCTTCACATAAAGTCCTTCTTAGCAGCTGGCTTTGCTTCTCATCAACTACCTACTTGTGTACGCTCAACTCATTGCATGGGGAGGGGGACTCATACATGATAGTGAACAGGAAACGGAAAGGGTGAGACAACAGGCGCTCAAGTCCAAAATAGCCAACCGAAGCCAAATCCCCCCCTTACGTTCAATCGCCAAGGACATCCTCCTCAACCGCCTCCCGGCCCGGCGTCTCAGCACCCCCTCCATCCGACTCGTCCTCGACAGGCGGTTCGTCATCCAACAACTCCCTCCGACGAAGATCCTCACGAGATCCCTCCTCAGGCTCCACTTCCTCGAAGACGTCGTCCTCGTCCTCCGCCACCATCTCTTCGCTGACGGCAGGCCTGCGCGCCTTGGCAGGGGCCTTGGCTGCGCCGACGACGGTCTTCTTGCCCGGTTTCGTCGCCGGCTGCTTCTCGTCGAGATAGGCCACCACCTCCTTGAAGTTGTTGCCGAGCTTGTTTCGGTTCCGGAGGACGCGCCGGCGTAACTTGCCGGCTTGGGAGCCGCGGTCGTCGATGAGGCCGGCCGTCATGGTCAGCACGTACTTGGCCGTCAGTTCGCAGAGGGCCTTTTCGGCTCGGAGCTCGGCAACGTAGCGCTCCTCCTTGGACTGGCCCTCGGCGTCATTGTCTTCCTCGTCTTCGTCGAGGTCCTCGTCGTCGGCGATGGGATCTTCGTCTTCCGCCGGCTCGTTGAGCGTCTTGTCCTTTCTTGCCTTTTTGGCGTATATCTTCTCGGCGCCGTCGAAGATGGATGTCAGTTCCGGCACGAGCCCCGGCTCGATCTTCTGTATCAAAACCCGCAGCTTGTCCGCCGGGGAGGGCGCGTCTTCGGACGAGTGGTCCACGGCCTGAAGCTGTCGACGTAGCGTGGCAAAGGTAAGGTGAAGATCGCACAAGCTTCCCGTGGCGAATAGTCTCAGCTGATCGATGGCGGCCCGTGACGAAAAGGTCTCTATTAGATGCCTACGGTACGATTGGCGTAGGCCCGAGAGACTATCGAGTTCGGCGTCGGGGATGCTTGTTCCGGCAGAGAGCATCTGCGACAGGGCTCGGGTCTTCCACATAAAGTAGAACTGGCACGCCTTGATGGCAAAGGAAACCACCTCGTCCTCGAGATCGTCAATGTCGTCCTCTTGCGGCTCGTACTTGCCGCGATGCACCACCTTGACCAGTATCTCGATGGCCGGATCTTGAGACTCTTCCGATCTTGACGTGGCCTCGAAGGCGTCGATACAATTTGAAATGCTGGCCAGCTTGCTGATCTTGATAAGCGTCGTCGACAGCTCCCGGAGAGGCGCCTCTGCCAGGTTACCACGGATCGAGAGTTCGCACGTGTTGTCAAAATTGCGTAAGGCGTTGATGACGTTCTCCCAGAGCAGGGATAGCTTGCTGTCGGTCAGCTCCTCCAGCTCCGGACACTCGCGCGCGTGCAGGAGGGCCGAGGTGGCTTCGAACAGGACCCTCTTGTCGTCATGTCGGCTGAACTGCGTGCTGATCTCGTCGAGGAGCTTCTCGTACTTGGAAGCGTCTTGCCGCAGCTGCTGGAAGCTTTCGAGGTTAAGGGAGTGCTCCATCCGCAGGACGATGGCTGCCGTCTCCGGCTCCGCGCCAAACTTGTTGAGCAGCTTGGGAATCACCGTCGTCAGCTCGAGCGCAGCATCCTCATTAGCCTCGGCTGCTTCCGAACGGTGCCCCTTCTTCTTGTTTCTGTCGTGCTCGCCGGCCTGCGCAAGGCTCAGTCGGATGGCGGAGCTCAAGACGTCGAGCAGTATCGACTCCTCTTCGGACGTAGGCGCGACCACTCTCTTGAAAGAGTTGCTGTCGGCCGACCGGGACTTGGCCGACTTGGACGTGGTGCTGGTAGTGTGGTCGAAAAGCAGGTATCCGGCGAGCAGCTCCCACGACTTGACCTCTGGAAGCTTCTCGTACAGCACCTGCGCCGCCAGGGAGATCCTCGTGTCCGGGACGGCCGCCTCCAGCAGTTCGGCGGCGGCGTCCAGGTCGAGGGCCAGGCCACTATGCTGCTGAGCCTCTTCGATCTGGGCGTCGTATACGGCGAGCGACTCGGCAAGACACTTGATGTTGACCCATTCCTTGCGCGGCGACTCGAAGTCGTCTTCGTCGGCATCGTCGAGATCTTCCAGTGCCTCGGTGCCGCCAATCTCGTCCAGCTTGCCTTGGTGGACGTCTTGTAGGCAGGCGACGAAGAAGCCGACGACGGCCTTTCGGATTCTCGGCTCGGTGTCGTAGATGAGCTTGCCGATAGCATCGATCTCGTTGGGCTCGAGCAAGGCGGCGGCGCGCAACGCGTCGATGACGGAGATGGCGGCGACCCTGACGGAGACGTCGACATCGAGCGTGGCCATCTCAATCAGCCTGGGACGAAAGCGGTCGATGAAGTGACCGAGCTGCTGCGCGTCTCGCTTGAAGACGCGCAGGAGCTGCTTCAGCACCTCGTGGCGCGTGGCCGCGTGCATGTCGGAGAGCATCCAGCCGAGATAGCGCAGGTAGCCCGGCTCCATGAAGACGGTGGGGAGGTGCCAGATCCAGGATCCCAGAGCCTCGACGCACTCTGTTCGGATCTTGGCGTCGACGTCGCGGTAGCGGTGGACGAAGACGGTGTCGAAGAAGGACTGAATGGACTCGCTGCACGTCTTGCGATAGCCATTGGCCTCGGTCAAGCCGCGCTGAATCTCGGCGGCCTTGGACTTGTTTTTGCCCCTTTTGGCCGCCTGAGACTGCTGCTCGATCGTTGCTATCCGCCGGTCGAGCACGCCGGCCACGTCGATCAGGCCTGACTGCACAGCCAGAGCAATCGTCGTCGCCGTGTGACGGAAGGGCCGCAGGGAGGACGAGGACATGCTGGATAGCCAGGAATGGAGGTTATTCATGAGGTCTGGGTCTTTGTAAAGCACGTCGGTTTCGTGAAGGAGGTGGACGAGTTGCTGCAGAAAGGAGACGAGCAGTTCGCGAAAAGACTTGGTGCTCTTGGACTTGGCGATCAGGGGATAATCTGTGATTTGTTGCTACAGAACGTCAGCTTCAAGATGGCTCTTCTGGGGAGAAGAGAGAAGACTGGGGCGCACCTCCTGATGAACGCTCTGTAGGTCCACCAGTCTGTTGGGTATATTTTCCGGATCGCGGATATCATCCACTGTCACCTCGAGGTCACAGCCTGCACACTGTAGTATGCAGTTGACCAGATCCGCCATAGCTTGCGCGTCATAATTTTTGTACTTGTCCAACCAAGCCTGAGCAATGGAATCAGGGGCGTCGCCGGAGCCGAAGATGTCGGCTGCGACCTCGGTGAGCTTCGGACGGAGCGCGAGACGTCAGGCAGCTCTGCACATACCAAAGAGTCCGATGCCGGCATCGATGCGCACCACCTTTTTTGGCCTACTGGGGATCCGAGCGATATGGCCCGAGCCGTTGATCTTGGGCTTCTTAGTCGACGGCTTCTTGGGGCGAGCGCTGCGAGACGATTTGCGCGATCTGGGCGGGGGATGGTCGGCATCGCTGACGGCATCGGGCTCGTCACTCGATTCTTGATCCGAGCCAGGCTCTTCATCGGCTTCGTCTTCGTCGGCTTCGGCTTCATTTTCGTCTCTCTTCCTCTTGGACGCGAACTTGGTCGGGGGTCGCACGACGCGTCCGGATCGGCGACGCGCTATCGTCTCCGTCTCGGGGCTTGCGCTTGGGCTACCGTCCATGATGATGGGTTTCTTTCCTGTTCTTCTATCGCGATCCGAGTTCGAGAGCGTCCTCAGCTGAAGTCAGAGAAGGTGGGCCCGGTCGGGAGGAGGGACTCGAGGTCCGACGCGAGAAGTGATTTCGCGATGTGAATGTTTCTGGCGCGCGTCTAGAAGTTAAGTGGTGATGGGGGGGGGGGGGGAAGAATGGATGAGGTAATCAACAATAGAGAGTCAATTACCCTGAAGTACATGCTGACTCAAACCCGGCTCGTGACCCCAACCCTTTCTCCAATATCCCGCCGTACTGGCCAGCCACTCAGTCTTTTCGTCAACGACAGCCGCCTGCACGCTGATGAAACACTCTAACGCTGCCATGACATTTCTCTTACGCAACGCTGCCCGCGTGACTGGCAATCTGTCAAGACATGGCTCGCCCGACAGCTGAGGATCGTCGGTCCTCTCTCCGCCCACTGATCACTACGTCTGCGTCATGACGATCCAGATAGCTGGTCACCCCTTTCCCAGGTCCACGTCGGCGCCCGGCGAGGGCAAGCTCGTCGCCAAGCTGCTTCCTGGCGGCGGATCGGGGCTCGAGACCATACTCTACCAGTATCCGCTGAAGCTCATCTCGCCTTCGTCCCCCTCGGCTGCACAGAAGAGCGTCCTTGTCTTCCTCCTGTCGTACGGCGGCGGTCTGGTCGCCGGCGATGCCGTGAACCTGTCTATCCATGTCCGGGCCGGCGCCAGCTTGAGCCTCGTCACCCAAGGGCACACCAAGATATTCAAGTGCCCGTCCCCCGACGTTGTGACTAGCCAGTCGATCCGCGTCCGCATGGACCAGGACTCGGCTGTGTGTCTACTCCCCGATCCGGTTCAGCCTTTCGAAGACAGTGTCTATTCTCAGACGCAAGTATTCGAGCTCGAGAAACGATGTTCGCTCTGCCTCTTAGACTGGGTCACCGCTGGACGGACCGCACGCGGAGAGAAGTGGAGCTTTGTCAAGTGGACAGGTCGGAACGAAGTTTGGCTGCGCGGCGCGGCGCCACGCCTCCTAGTCAGAGATACCATCATCCTCTCCGCCGACGGCAGCCGAGCCGTTGATCAGTCCCTCGGCGAAGCCATGAGTTCAATGACCGTCTTCGGCTCTCTTATTCTCCGCGGCGCCATGTTGGAACCACTGTCCAAGTTTTTTCTGACCGAATTCGACCAGCTGCCCCGTCTTGGGGCGCGAGACTTTCGTACCAGGGAGGAACGGGAGCGAGAAGCCCAAGACATGTCCAGCTTTGAGCGCTGGAGGTCGCGGAGAGTCGAGAGCGAGAAAGCTCAGGGCGTGCTGTGGACGGCTGCGCGTGCGAGGGGATGTGTGGTTGTCAAGTTCGCTGCGCCCACCGTAGAGGCCGGCAGAGAGTGGATTGGGTCCATGCTGGTGAAAGAGGGAACCATCGATGCTTGTTTCGGCCGAGAAGCTTTGATGTGTCTGAGGTAGCTGCTTGATGTAGGAAGACAAGGAAGCGATGGTAATGCCGCGCGTCTTGATATGGGAACTGTGATGATAAATGAAGTCAGCTTATGACCCGTTGAAGTACCATGTGCGTGGATCTGAAAATCTGAAGGTCTTAGACTCGCGTCTCTCCAGTAATCTGTAGATAGACTTACTTCGTAGCAACCGATGAAGATGCCGTGAAATTGGCATGTGTAGTCGTGAGATTATCCACCTACCCTAGACGCCGCATTCCGAAAAGGCAAGCGGTAAAGATGGAAATGCCGGCAAAAAAAGAGCCCCCCTATCTGCTATCTAATCTTTTGGAGGGGTTCACAGCTTTGCAGTTCATGAGCATTAAATGTGACATTTCCTCCTTCCCGATACCATGGACTGGCGCCTCTCTCGTCCTAGTCACAGAATACTACGATGAATGGTGGAAGAGGAGCAAGTCGCGGCGTCGGTCGCGGTGGCACCACATCCGACCGCCAGCAGGCCGCGGCGCGAAGCACAGATACGACGACGACAGCAGCAGGAGAGGCAAGCGGCAGCGCAACGACGCGGACGACCGGACGAGGATCGCGAGGCTCTTCTTCTACTGCAAGCTCGGGCCGTTTTCGTCCCAAGGCTATCCGTCGGGATGAGGCCGACAGGGACGAGCTGGCTAGGAGAGAGGCGCAGAAGGCGAGCGAGAGGGCTGCGGAAGAAAGACGGGCGCGCGGGCGATCGCGCTTCCGCAGCAAGAGAAGCCGCGGCGATGTGATGGGAAGTAGAGGTCGGGGCATCAGCACCGCCAGCGGGCCTTTTTCGGGAGGGCTCTCCGGGGGTAAGAGCTCGACGACGAGAGAAGACATCAAGTACGATGGGGGCTGACCAAGTTCCGAGCAGCTTCTTCCGGCGCTGGCGGCTTTAGAAGTGGCGGCGGCACCTTTAACGTCGGGGCAGGCGGAGGAGGAGAAGGAAGCGGTAGCATGGGAAGAGGCAGCAAGTCCGACATCAAGGGCTTCGCAGCAGCAGACGGCTCCCATCCCATGCGCGAGACACGCATCAACGCCGACAAGCTACACGCCATGACACCAGACGAGGAGCTAGACAGCGACGACGAAGCGATGCGCGCCGCTCTCAGCTCGCGATCCCAAGCCAGCGCCCTACCGATGGGCATATACCGACGCGAGCATAAAGACACGGGCATCGTCGTCGCCACCACGGCCGAGCTCGAAGCTGCGGAAAGGGCCGAGGACGTGGACTACAAGGAAGAAGAAAGCCTCTGGGTCGACGGCGACGATGAGCGTCCTGTTCACGTCCAGCCTACCGAGAGCGGCTTCTGGGATGAGAAGGCCGATAAGATGCGTATCAAGAAGGAGGATGATGACGACGCTATGGATCTCGATGCCCGTTCTCCGCATGCGGATGAGAAGTCCGAAGACAAGGCGAAGACGAAGAAGCCGCGGAAAGGGGGAGCGAAGGAACTGGAAGATGTCAACTTCGAGGCCGACATGGCTCTTCTCGCCAGCGAGCTAGGCGCAACGTCAGTCACAGAGTCGGAAACGGGCAACAAAAACGGCCGACTGTACCTATTCCAATTCCCACCTTTTCTCCCACCGCTCGAACCATCATCATCATCATCGTCATCATCAACGACGGCAACATCAACAGCAACGACAGAAACAACAACGAAAATAAAGACAGAAGACTCATCATCAACCCCCAAACCGATAATCTTCGACGCGAAATCCATGCCGCAGGGAGGCCTAATCGGCACGATGCGCGTCCACCGCTCCGGAAGGACGGAGCTAGACTGGGGGAGCAACAGCTCGCCAACGCTGGAGATGAGTCCCGGCGCGCCATCCAGCTTCGTCACGCACGCCGTCATCGTGGAGGAGAGCGACGACGTACCCGCCGCTTCTTCTTCTGCGTCTGCGCAACAGCAGCAGAAACAGTTTGGGGGTCATAGCTTTGCGATGGGGCCTGTTATGGGTCGGTTTCTACTTGCGCCGAGTTGGGATGAGGAAGAGGATTGGATCGTTGATGATACTTTGGAGGCAGATTGAATCCCCCCTTTTTAGCGTCACTTGTCTCGTCTCGTCCTTCTAACCCCTTTGTTTTCTTCTTTGTTGTTTCTTCTTCTGATTATAGAGGGGATAAGGGGAGGGAAAAAGCGTGGAGTGAAAGCGAGCGGTGAAAGAAGAGGAATCACCTCACAAGCGATAGGGGTCTGAAGAAAACCCAGCTTGAGACTGTATGCATGACTTTCATACAGCAGTAATAGAGAACCAATACCGAAGAGGAAAAGAAGCACGTCTTCATCACCGAGACACTCCCCTTCCCACACGTGAAGGCTGCAGTCAACGAAGACACCGTCTCACTAACAAACATGAGTGAAGTTCCAATTGCTTGTGGCATCATTCTTTACCTGTGCCGGATATAATTACACAATAAACACGAAATTCTTTCTTTAATCCCCCCTTTCCTTTAAACTCCACGCCGTAACGGACTGTAAGCAAAAGTCTTCCCACCATCAACACGGCTGCTGTCTATCATGGCCTTGTTCATACTATCCGGCCCGGATACGACCGCAGAAGCTCCTCATCGTCTGTGTCTTCTTCCACGTCGTCGTCGTCATTGTATTCGTCTTCGTGGCCATCGTGACCGTTTCGGCCGTCGTCGCCATCACCGCCGTCGTCATCGTCGTAGTTCTCTCCTTGAAAATCTCTGCCCTTGCCCTTATCAGGGCTCTGCGCCTCTAGGTCCACGTCACCGGCGAGGACGCTCGTCAATAGCGCCGGATGCTTCCACGTCGACGTCCTTCGATGATCCTCAATGACAAACGTGTCGCTCTTGGCGTCGCTCAGCGGCCTGCTATCCGTCGGCATCAACTGCCCGGCTCGCATGCTGTCAAAGTTCTCCAGCGACAAGCTGCCGTAGTTGGCCGTCGTCGTCCTCCCAATCTCAATCTCCTCGCCCTCATCTTCCTCCTCGTAATCGAGGCTTTCAAACGACAGCGTACCGCTGATGCCGTATGCTGCCCAGTCTCCTTTCATGGTGGAATTCTTGCGATCTTGCGCACGCTTCTTGCAGGCTTCAAGAGGCGTCATGTTCGAATTGTTATTATTGGCGAAGCTCGAGTCGCCCTCCTGGCTCAGATCGTTGGTCAGGACGCCGCCGCCAGGGCTGTTGAGCGATATCTCGCTGATGTTTAGGCCCGGCGCGCCCGGTTCGCCCGGCTTCTTGCCCGTGTCGTCCTCGTTAGGGTCTCCTTTGGCTTGAGTCTTTTCATCGCCCGTCCGCGACTTGGTAAATTGCGTTGTGAAGCCCTTGATCTTGCAGAAGCGCAGTAGGGGCCGGATCGTTGCCATGCTCGACGCGAAGATGGCGACTCCCGGTTCGATAATGGACCATATCAGCGTATCCGATGCCGTGTCTGGACCGAGTTAGACGTCGGAAGCAAGCGTCCCCCTATTCCCCGCGCTGTACTTACAACTCAAGTCATCCATCTGCTTCAACCCATCAAGGAACTTGAGCCGAACAAGCGTGGCGACGCTGGCACTGTGACGAGTCAGCCGCCATGAAAGAGAGAATGCGATACCATGGCAGTATGGTCTTACAAGATGCCGAGGCCAAGGATGACGATGACCGTGACTTTGGCCTGTCGCGTCATCTTGACATTCCAGACCATGGGAATCGGTAGGAGGGCCTTTTTTTTTTCATGGTCAGCCAGGGTCTAGCCCATGCCGTAGAAGAATTCACTCACGTAAAGCCAATCGGACGAGACGGTGAGGACGGTGAGAGCAATGACGGAATCAATAATCCCCTTGGGTGATGCGCAGTGGCCACGCTCGATGCGAAAGTCCCACTGCTTTTGAACCGGCGTACACTGAAAGATGTCCCAGATGAACAGGCCGATACTCCAGAGAGTGACGATGGTGAGACTGATCCATAGAATCCACTTGTAGACGGCCCAGACGTTGGTCAGCCGGAGAAGAAAGATGCCGATGCTGAGTTTGACGAACATCATGTTAAGGATGTAGATGGTTGTCGCGATTGATTGCCACTGCTAGGTCTTTAGCCATCGTCAAGAAGGGATGCCAGCGCGTTACGCACCATAAGGGCCGCCACCAGATCGGGAATCGACAGCGCCGCATTGTGTTTCCCCAGTCCCCTTCCGACGCCAGCCAGGACGAAGCAACATGTCAGGGTAAAGGTTAACTACCGCAGCAATGTTAGCTTTTCTTCCCTCGGTAAATGTGACGAACAGAGAGCGCGCGCCGACCTGAGCGACGAGCATGAACCAATCGTCTATCTGAAAGTTCCTCGTCATGTAGCCTCTCGCGTAGGTGCGCAACCCGACAGCGAGCCATGTGAGCGGAAGGAAGAGGGCGCACACCACCACCAGGCCGGGCGCATGAGTCTGCTTGAGATCGACATTTGGTTTGACGAAGTCTGACAGATCCATCTTCACCGAACGGAGGCCGGAGAGATGAGAATCCCCACGGCGCGAGCAGTGCGATGCGATCAAGGAGAACCTGTCGACTTCCAGATGACCTGCAGATGGAGATGCACACAACGTTACGTGTGTAGATGGACGACAAGGAACCGGCCAGGGGGGGATTGCCCATGGAATGCCAAAAGGTAAGGTGACTCGTGGCCCTACTTCTCCAGCTCCGGTCCCCGGACGGCAGCGGTCGAACCTAGCTTTGAGGTGGCGAGTGGACTCAGCGGGGACAGGGGCCTTTTCGAAAAGCGCATGGCAAAAAGAAGCTTAACCAAGCACCGACAACGAGACAGGAATGCGGGAGAGAAGGGGCGAGCAGGCCAAGCAAGCGAAATGGTCAAAGAGTGAAGAGAAGCGAAGAAAGTCGACGAGCGAGCGCTTCCATGCTGACAGACGCCGACACTGGTGACAACGAAGACACTCCCAGAAGGCCCCTAGAGCATCATGGACACGGGGGGGGGGGGAGGCTCTGGTATAGCGTCCAAGGCGTGACGAGGGTCATGGACTCCAACGCGGGACTGGCGGCCTTTGGCTAGTACGTAGACGGCCAAGTCTTGCGCGCCGGATACCCTGGCCGGCTGTCAGGATAGAGGAAGCCCGTCCGCCGGCGCCATTGCCGCGAAGAATGCTCCGACGGATGCGCCGGATGCGGGACTAGCGCGGAGAAGTTCGTCCCTGGTCCCGGGGCGAGGAAGACGGCAGTTTCTTCATGGCAGCGACTCAGCGGCCGTAGGGTATTTTCCTTTCTTTCTTCTTGTTTGTATCAGCCAAGATGGTTGTATTCGTAAAGACCTAAGCCGCATCTTCGCCATACAACTGTCGAGGCACGCAAGTGAGAGCCGGGAGACGAACGACGGCTAAGTCGGAGCCGCGCACGGCCAAAGGGTAGGTATGCGGGAAGTTCTTCATCTCCTCCCGGGGTTTTCGAGGGTTCGACAGGAAGCTCGAGCGTGCCAAAGAAAGGAAAAGAGGGGGGGGGGAGAAAACAGAGTGTCGGTACGGAGAGAAGAGAAGCTGATGATGGAGAGGAGTTGGAATGTGGATTGCATCGGCTCACGTGCTCGGCCCTGCATGACGCGCCGGGTGTTACGCGCCTGCCTTTGCTTTTCTGTGCAGGGCATCCATCTGCGGGGGCTTCACTGCCGATAATCGACGATGATGTCATTGCCTGATCCCGGGAGGGTGACAGTGAGTGACAGTAACACACACACACACATAAATGAGGCAACGAAAGATTTCGTCCGAGATGGGATGATATCTGCTCTTTCCCTCCTATAATTCCCCTTTCCCCGCATGTTCCCCCTCCGTCGTCACGATGCTCCCGGAGCCGGACACCCGGAGCCGAAGCCGAGGCGGAGATTGCAAGGACGGTCCCCGACGGGACACTCCGTACCTTTTGAAAAGAATGCTTTGCGAAACATGTGCACAACGTTGTTGCTCATAACAGAAAGGAGGGAAAAGGTGAGAAATAAGAGAATGTAGATACGAATACGCAGTGAATCCGTTAGGTAGTCCGTTCATCACGGCAAACTCGTAAGGGAAAAGGCAGCCGGGAGACCTGTATCCATACCTAGGAATGCAGAAAAACAAGGTGTGGAAAAGCCAAGGAGCGCCTTGCCCTAACCGGTGAATGATAATTGGACTACCCAAAAGACTAAAAGGTTCCGGAACGATCCAAGGCCCGAGGGCATATCACCACCCTCACACACAAACAAACGCGCGCGCACATACAGCCGCATACTCACAGCCTCGCTCGCTCCATCATTCACTCACACACGCGCGCGCGCGGAGGAGCTCACAAAGAACAGTTACGGAAAAGGCGAGAATGGAGCCTTCCCCTGCTCCCTCATCTCACACAGCTAGCCACCTGCGCCACAAGAGCCACGGATACGGCCCCCACGCCCTACAACGGGTCGCCGTCTGGGAGCCAGATTCGTCCCCGCCAGCGAACAAGCAGCTCCCATGGCTCGTGTGCGTTTCTATGCCTCTTTTGTTGTTTCCCGCTCTTATGTATAATTCTCTTTGTTTTTTTTATTAATGTCTCGCTGACGTCAAGTCCGGGGCAAGGGGAAGGGACAAGAAAAGAAATGAAGATACATCCACGGCGGTGCTTGGCGGGACCCATGCATCACGCTGTACGACTTTGAGCCCTCGATCGGGCATCTGGGTAACGATCAGATCCGCGGCTTCGCCAGTATAGATTACCGACTGTCGCCTCACCCGGATTATCCTCAGGATGCGACGTCGACGCCCGAAGACGAGCTACGAGCCGCCCGTCATCCAGATCACCTTTCCGACGTCCGCTCCGCCTTGAGACTGCTCTCGACGGAGTACGGTCTCGGCGCAGACGGCTATATCATCGTCGGACATAGCGCCGGCGCGACGCTAGCTCTGCAACTTCTTCTTCTACCCGACGACGACGACGACGACGACGATAGCGACAAACCTTCCATCCCACCTCCGCAGGCCATCATCGCCATAGCAGGCATCTACGACATCGTCGGTCTCAACACCCGCTACCAAGGCCAATACACCGACTTCCTATCCGCCGCCTTCGGCCCTTCCAAGTCCGACTGGCGCGCCGCCTCCCCCATAACCCAAGCCCCTCGCTGGCCCTCCCTCCCTCACGCCCCGAAACTGATGCTCGCCCACTCCCCCCAAGACGCCCTAGTCGACGCCGACGAGATGCGCAACATGGCCGCCCGCCTAGCCGGCTGTGGCGTCGCCGACGACGTTTGCCTCGTTCCCGACCTCGTTGGCGACCACGACGCGCCCTGGAGGGAGGGCATACAGATTGCCTCGCTCGTTAGGCGCATGCTTGCGCGTTTGACGGCTGAAGAGCATGTGGAACATTGTCCTTGAATATTCCTTTTCTGCCCCGTCCCACTTTCCTTCCTCTGCAAATCTGCTCTCATTGAAACAAAAACCTATACATACCTAGTAGCCAGATCCCCACCCCTTTGAGACATATCCTCTGCACCCCAACCAGCGTGTCACCGAATACAACGACGTCTTGCAGAACCGATTCGCCTCCACGCGCGTCGCCAACGAATTTCGAGAGAAAAAAAAAAGTAAAAACTATAGAAATTAAAAGAAAAAAAGAAAAATCTTTTTTCTCCTGCCCCGCTTCCCCTCATCCGTTCTTCCAAGATGAAAAGAAAGAAAAAAATCCATAACCCCGCTCTCATCAATCCGGCAGATGGAGTTGATTGATTGAAACGAATGCCCCTCTCCGCTTTTTATGATCCCCGCCATGAAATTCTCGCCCCGCGCAAAAAGAAAGGAGGGTAAAAAAAAAGTAGTCATGACGTCAGTCTTCATCGTTCTCACGTGATGCGACCAATCGGCTTGCGCAGATGCACGTCCAAGACCCCTGCAACGGCCTCTCCCGACGTGAAGAAGCTAGTACGGAAGAAGCTTAGCGTGAAGAAGCCAAGTCCGACGTCGTCCGTTCCTCCATGTGCGGATTATGAGATGAAACAACGAAACGAGAAGCTCATGCTCTGTAGAAACATGGAGTCATTACTTGTCTCGCATCATCGCGAACACCATGTATTGCATATATTGGATATACACACACACGTCTGGTGCTCTTTCTCATCAAACCCCCTTCCACCCCACCATCTTTTTTTCCCCATACGCACCCCCCCGTCATGCCCACATCCCCCGTCTCACCAGATCGTCGATTGAGGGGGACAAAAGGAGGGGGAGGGCGGCGCGCCACTGAAGAGACAATAGGGCAAAACAGAGAAGAAAGTAAAACACATTGACAAGCACCAAAGAAAACACACAAATAGAAATCTCTCGAAACACGAGTCTGGTGAGCTTGAAGAATTGGAAAGAGGAAAGATTCAATGACAGCCAGGAAAAGCAGGAATACCTCCCCTCGCACCATCACGATCCACCACCACCACCACCACCACCACCACCACCTGTCGTCTCCCGTTTCCGCCGCATTCGCCTGCACCAACTTAGAAAAAAAGCCGGAGACGAGCGATGAAAAGGAGCGGAGCCGCCTAGACGTCCTCCAGCCTCACGAAAAAAAAAGCCCGAGATGTTCATCGATCTGAAGGCACAAACGCAACATGTGCCTCGCAGCCAACCCGTCGAGCCCTGGTCGAGACATTTCCAAGGCTCGTCCTGCACAGTTTTCCCCATCCCCCCCCTTTTTTTTATTTTCGCCCAAACTTCCCTCCATACTTTTTCGCCTTGATCATTCATCTCGCGCCCACTCCCGTGCTTCGGCAAAGGAAATCACACCCCTTCCGCCCGTTTTTTTCCCACGTCCTTGGCTTGCGGGCGACAGCAAAGTTGACGCGCAAGACAGAGGCGCAAGACAAAAGCTGGGACAGACAAGTCGCTGTCGCGCCAACACCGCTTCTCGCCGCGCCGAATGAAGGAAAGGTGACGGGCCCATGAGAGCCGGCGGAATACATCGTCCCAAAGTCGTGAGAGAGCTTTCATCCGGAACTCGTACAATAGACGCACGCGGAGGCGAACAATGGCCGCCGACGACGCTCGTGATACCGGTTGGGAGAGACAAAGAAAAATAAGGAAAAGTTTGCCACAGTGTAAAGTCGTAAGCGCATTGCAATTGACTTCGCAAGCGCCGTCCGGCTTCCGATTTCATCGCGCGGCGGCCCGCAGCGACGCCTCGAGAGTCAGGGCGCCATCAAGAAATCCTCGAAACGTCTGCTGGTTGTCGAGGGAAACACCAGCGACTACCGCTTACGCTTCTTGGTCTTTTCCGCCGTCCCGGCTGTGATTAGCGCGGCGGGCAGCAGAGCAGGCGCAGCAGACGCGGAGGCAGGGTCGTCCTTCTTAATGGGGACACCCATGTGGCGGCCGTATCGGCCTTTGCGGCCGTTACCCTCATCCTCGCTGATGCATTGATCGGCCGAGAGCCCGGCGTCGCGGCATCGTCCGCATGGCCGCTGGCGGTCGCAGCCTTTCTTGCTCTTGCGGCAACGCTGGCAGCGGGGCTTGGTCGACAGGTCTGGCTGCTCGTCTTCGCCGGCGTGGGTCGCGAATCCGATCGAGGCGGCCGATGGCTTCCGCGAGTGCGTGATGGAGGCCGGCGACATGGGCCCGACCGCCGGTGCCGGGGCAGGGGGCTGCTTCTTGACCTTGGATCCGGGGGGCCGCGCGGCCTTGGACTTGGACGCGGGAAGCTTGTTGGTGGCTGATGACGCTGACTTGTGCTTGGTCGACGACTGCTTCTTGGTAGCGGGTTTTGCGTGGGGGACGCCTCCCGCAGGGCTGTTTGCGCCATCCTCAAAGTCGGCCTCATCGCCGCTGACATCGCCGCCCTCGGTCGTGGGCATGAAATGCGCCTCCGTCGTCTCATAGATGGGCTTGGCGCCGCCAGAGGAACCCAGCTTCTGACGGCGCGACGCGGGACCATCGCGCTCGCTGTCACTCCCGTCATCGCTGGTGGCGCCGGTGGAGGAGGCGACGTCGGCCCGGCCGCTGAAGGTGTCGTCCATGGTGGATGCCGAGGTGCGGCCATGCGAAATGTGGGATGAGTCGCCGAGCCTCATCAGCTGGATGGCGACGTCCTTGTCCTCCTCGGACACGCAGCTCCCCACGGTTGGATCCGGCGTCGGAAGGACGCCCAGGCCGGCGACGGCCCCGCTCCCGCTGCTGGCGTAGCCCATGCTACCGCGGGACCGGTGGCCCTGGGCGACGGGCGTCGTATGCATGGCAGGATGAGCCATGTTGTTACTGTAGGTCTGCGGGGACTGCATCGGCCGCGGATTGGCGAAGGGACTGTGGCCCGGGTGAGGAAATGGCATCGACGACCGCTGGTGCTCGACGCGACGAGCCGGAGACACCGAAGGATTGGACGTGGCCGCCGGCATCTGTGGCGGCGCGAATAGAGGCAGTTCCTGGGGCAGACAGTCAGCTTCCGAAGATGAAGGCGGGACACTCCTGGAAAAAGGCCTTCGATGGCGGCACGTGGTAGGCAGCGCCTCATCAAGCATTGGGGGGAGGAGATGCCTACCGAGCTCTCGAATTTTGCTCTCTTGCGCCGGCCCCCCTCGACGATGTTTTCGACGCTTATGTCGGTGTTTCCCAAATGCTCCTTGGTCTTGGTGGAGGCGGTGCTGGGAGCGCCGTCGCCGCTGCTGTAGCCGTTGATGCTGTCGCTATAGGCGTCAGCATGGCCGTTGGACACAGACCCTTTATTCTTGACAGACCGAGACGGCCCCTTCTTGCCAGAGGTGCTCGCTGAGACGCTTCGCAGACCGTGGGCGGCGCTGGGCGAGGCGCTGCGGTTGCGCGACGCCCGGGATTCGGGCCTGAGCATGTTGTGCTCGAAGCCCTGCGATGTCTGCTGAGGCTGGAAGCCGTCGCCGGCAAAGTATGGATCCGACGAGGGCCGGAATGCATGCGGCGCAAAAGCCGCAGGAGGCCCCTCGATGACACGAACGTAGACGATCATGTTATTGGCGAAGTTTTCGTAGCGCGCGATGAGGGTATTGCCGCCGTCGTCTTCGAAGCTCACACCCTTTGATCCGGTCGGGCCCGAATAGAGACCATAGAAATTCTTGACCGTGGTGACAATGGAGTCAGTTGTATCATGGGGATAGATCTGGACCCGCATGGGTAGGCGCGCGCGATACTGCGACGAGTTGGAGAATATCAACTCGAATGCGACGTTCTTGGGCGTCGCCGTCTGGCGCGGTGAGACGCTGCCAGCATTGGATGAGGGGCCGGAGACGGCGGCGATGGATGTGTCTATGGGAGACATGGACGCCATGGCGACGGCTTATATGACGGGAAGTGTACAATGCTGGATGGGAGTAATGACAGAGGAGGGTAGAGGAGGGGAGAGGAGAGGGAAAGGGGGGGGGGGGGGGGGGGGAGTGGGGGGGGTTGGGGGGCGGGGCGGTGGGGTGGCGCGGGGGGCGTGCTGGCGGGGGGGGGGGTGGCTGT
>PDHP01000288.1:14467-34620 GCA_003339455.1 Ophiocordyceps camponoti-leonardi (nom. inval.) | reverse complement strand
TATTATTATTATTATTATTATTATTATTATTATTATTATTATTATTATTATTATTATTATTATTATTATTATTATTATTATTATTATTATTATTATTATTATTATTATTATTATTTTCTTTATATTAAGGCGGTATTATTCTTTTTTTCTTTTTTTCTTTTTCTTTTATATCCTTAATTATATTTTTTCTTTATTTGAGTTTTTTTTCCCTACCCTTTTATATACCTATTAAATAGGGTTATAGGTAATTATATATATAAAGAGGACTTTATATAAGGAGTTTTAACCTTAGTATATTCTAGTCTTAGGACTTAAACTTACCTTAGTATAAAACCTAAACCGGGTTATATCTCTTATAGTTTAGATTATATACTCGTATATTTATAATACTTAAAACTATAGTTCTCGGGATTAACCTAATACGGTATAAGCTAACTATTATTCTTAGGGGAATAAAGACTATTATAAAGTAGAAGAATATATAACTAGATAGGTTAGCCTAGCTTTAGGCTTAGTACCTTAAATTAATTCGTTTAAGTCTAGTTATTAGAGCTCCTACCCTATACCTAGCCCCTTAATACCTATAGCCTATATATCTTATACTTAATCGAAAGGGGCTCCCTTTATTAAAACTAAAAAAGTAAGTAAGTAGTAGTAGAATAAGGGGGTAACTAGTATTATACGCTAACTACCTTAGTAGCTATAGACCCCGTACGCGGACCTCGGAGAAACCTATCCCGAGCCCCTATTATATAATCTAGACCTCGCTACCCGCGTATAAAGGTAGCGGGATTCCCTCTTCTATTTCCTCTTTTTCTTCTTCTCTTTTTTAGCTTAGAATCTTCGTATAGAGTACTTTAATATATTTACTTATTATCTAGTTATTATACTATTCTAAGCTTATCTTCCTTATTAATTAGCGTTTAATAAATACGTATTCCCTTTTATGTTTTATAAAGATAGAAAATACTATAAAAGACTAAGAATTAAACCCCTATAACCGATAGAGAAATCTATTATTCTATTAGATTTACCTTAAAAACTCCCTAGTAGGAATCCTTAGTAGAAGAATTAGACTAAGACCCCTCGTTTACTTTAAAAGGACTAGAGTAATTAAACCTAGCCTAAATACCCCTACCCTCGATAAAAAACCCTAAGGAAAGCCTATTTAAAATAGTTTCCTCCTCGAATTAGCTTAACGTTTAAGTATTATTTACGGAGATAATAGTTATAAGAGTAGAGTTTACCTAATAATACTATACTAATAACCCTAGCCTTAATACTTTTTAATAAACAGTCTTTATAGTTTTTAAAGGGCCTTCTACTAATTTTATAATTACTAGTAAGGCTATATAAAAAGACTTTACGATTATAGGTAACCCTAACCCCGTATACTCGGATAGTATTAAATCCTATTATAAGGATATTAATACCTTTATAAGTAAAAAGGGAGAGTTTAATACCTTTTTAATTAAACTTAAAAATAAAATATATACTAATTAAACAATTTTCTATAATAAATAGGACTATATATTATTTTTATTTTAAAGTCTTAATAGGAGGGCGTAGAAAACCTTAGAAACCCGCTATAAATCCGAGGACTATTTATACTCCTACCTAGCCGAAATAATCTAGAGTTTAGAATCCGCTTTTAATAACCTAAATAAATTCGAGGAATCTATCGATTATTTCTAAAAGCTATATTTTTCTTTTATTAATAAATAGGATATTTTGTAGTTTATTATAAAGTTTAATAATTTAGTTATAAAAGCTCGGGTACCCGAGGATTAACTAAAGTTTACCCTCCTAAAACGCCTCCCTAATAACCTTAACCCGAGTCTTCTCTAGCTATTAAAGAATAATTATATCCCCTATAAGGAATACTATAAAGCTATTAAGAACGCTGTTTTTTTTATTAGCCGAATACTTAAAACCCCTAGCCCTAGTCGTATATTCCTTATAATAATTCCTCGGCTACTAATAAAAAGGAGAAATAACCTATTAATTCGAAGAAAAAGGGCTAGGCCCTCTCTAAAGCTAAAAAGAAAGTTTATTAGGATAATAATACTTATTTTATATATAGTTATTAGTTAGGCTTCGTAAATATACGTACGGGAGTAATAAATAATTACTAAAAAAGGGTCCTTTACTACTAGTTCTAATATTTATTTATAATAATCTATAAAAGGACTCTTCGTAGTCTAAATACAAGAATACCCCCTTTTCCCTTCCTCGTATATCCCCCTTTCCTAACTTGATATTAGATCGAGCTAAACTCGGAATTTATCCGGTATTAAGTTAAATTCGACCTAAAGTCGATCGGATATTATTCTAACCTCCTATTATTATATTATCCTATTCCTCCCTTTATCTTTTCTATCTTATACTTATACCTATATCCTACGTAATATATCCCCTATTCCTCCTAGTACTACCCCTAATTAACTCCTACGTTATCCCTATTATAGCTTACGACGAGTATAGCTATAGTCTAACTATAGTATAGTCTACGATTACGATAATATTATTTTAATACTAGTAGTTTTTTCTTTTATTACTATATTATAATCGTTCTTAATAGTCGTTTTTCTAATAATAAACCCTTAGACCCGGATATCGAGTATATTTATATTTATTAATCGTTTTAACGACTAGTTTAGAGAATCCTTAATTATTACGTCTATAGGGTTATTATTTCTATATATTTATCGTATTTTATTTACTTCCCTATTCTCGTATAATTCTCGTATTAATATTATATCGATTATTAATCGCTTTTCCTTCGTTATTCCTAATTTTACTAGATATTCGTAAAGTAAGAACGAGTTAGTATATACGATTATTCGAACTAGGCCTAGCCCGAGTTCGGTTTAAATTCGATTAAGTATTAAAGTAAGGGAAATCCTAACGTCGAATCCGGCCGATATCCTATATATTTCTAAGGCTAGGATAGAGCGTATTACCTGCTTATATTTAATCGAGCTTTAGTAAAGGAGGTTTCCTAAAAGCCGGAATATCTCTCCTCCTCCCGTTTTTTTTTAAGGATAATTATATTTAATCTAGGATAAAAGATCCGTATTATTTACGAATAATCTATTTATAAAAATATATAAGTTTATATCCTAGTACTAGACTAGGATATATCGGAGACTATATTATTAATTATCCTATTATTATTTAAAGCGCTTATTTAACCTTTTATAGTCTTTTTATACTAGTACCTAAATCTATATAATAATAAATAAATCGTAGGCTACCTCGGGTTAATAAATAAAGGTAATATAAGCGCTATAAGTATATTACTCTAGGTATTATTAGCGGAAGTCTAGCTTTTTATAATTAATAGGCGTAATCTATACTACCTAGCCTTTTTATCGGAGCCGGATTAAAATTAGTTTAATCTCGAGTTAAGATTTATTAAAATCTATAATACTATTAGGTCGAAGGATAGCCTTAGGCTTAGTCCGAAATCTAGTAGAAACTATCTCCTTTTCCTCTAAATCGCCGAAGGCCTTAGTTCTAAGGATAAGAGTATTATCGGTCTATAGGCTAATAAGACCGAATGTTTAAGGTCTAGAAGTTAAAAGGAGGAAGTACGTATTAAATATAAATATATATATTCGAAGATAGTTAAAATAGTATTCTTAATACGTTCTAAATTAATAGACTCCTATTTTTATAATCCTATATAAAGGCTTAATAACCCGAATAATCGTATCTAGGGGGTATTAGGATTTTATTTTAGTCGGAAAGGAGGTAATAATAGTATATTTAAAAGCTATTTAAGCCTAGGGATAAGCCTAGGTAATATCCTATAGAGTAAGTTCGGAATTCGACTCGAGTTCGGCTAATACTAGCGCTAGAATTAAACGTTAATTAATATATTAAATTATAGGGGATTATATTAGAATCGTATCCTTATTAGTATTATTATAGCTAATAATAATTAATTAAGACTTTTCGTATAAGGCGTTTATCGTCTTCCTTTTAACTTCCCGGATTATATATACCTAGAAGATTTATACGCTAGTATACTTTATAGGGTTAAATCGTTTAAAAAAGAAGACTCCCCTACTAATAAGGTTAATAATCTCCTAGTTATTAAACGCCTTAAATAAATATCCTAGTATAATAATTTTACCTTTATTCTAAAGCCTAATCGAGAGTATTATATTATTTTCCTCTTTCTAGGATATAAAGGTAATAGCTTCCTACCGTTTTTAAAGGACTTAGACCTTAAACCTAACTTAAGGTTATATCGAAGTCGGCTTAGAGTAAATAGGGGATTATTCCGAAATTAATAGAGTATTTTCGATATTTATAAGGAATAGGCGAATATAGGTTAATCGAAATTAGTATAGTCTATTAGGAAGTTCGACTATAATATTATAACTATTAATATAAAATAAAGTAAAAGGGCTTTACTAGCCCTACTTTTTATACTAAACCTAGACCTTACTTTATAGGGGTATACGGAGATAATTAATCGTATTTAGTCTATTTTAGGCTACTAGAGCCTTATAAACTTAGCGGAAAGTACTATATTATCGGAGGGCTATTATAGCCTTTTAAATAGCCTATACGCGTTTTATCGTTAATAGTATAGGTAGTAATTTAGGGGTAATTCTTAGGTATACTCTAAAAATAAGTAGGGTTAGGACGAGTCTATTAGGTCTAGCCGTATTATTTACTACTTTTACGGCTATTTATAAAATCGATATCCGATTAAAGTCGCCTCGGAATTCCTCTAAAATTACGTCGAATACTCGTTAAAGTAGCGTATAGTACTATTTAACCTTTCTAATAGACTAATAGGCTTCTATAGGTACCTAGGTATACGAGATCCTAAGCGAGCTAGCTACTATTCGAAATTCTTATAAGTCGAAGTTAATCCTTATATTATAATAGATAAAGTCTAGGGGCCTAAGGTAATAATTAATCTAAATAAATTATAGGGCGGCTTAAGTATTTTTCGCTAAGAGAGAGGGAAGGAATCTTATAGCCTAGAATACTATAACTATATTAATAATATAGAGGGCTAGCTTATTATCGAGCTAAAGGATATTTATAATAATTTCGTAATTAAAATCCTTATTATTATCGATCCTAAACTTAAATCGCTAGGGTACTAAACTATAAAGCTAATAGTATTTATATACCTTTAAGACTACTTCTAGGGCCTTTATTAAGGTATTATACCTAGCTCTAGTAAGAAGTTAGTATAGCCTTAATATAATAGGATATCTAAATCGATAATAGATTTAACGGAGTTCGCCCTCTATTAGGTTTAAAGTCGAGGCGAAGTCTAGTTAAGATCTAAGAAAAAACTATAAGTATCCCTATTTCCGAATAATAAGGATCCGTCGGGAACTATAGATAAGCTTATTAGAAGTATTATTAAAAAATACGCCTAGTCGATCTATATTAGCTAGGTAGAGGAGGAAAGGAGTTTATATAAAGAGGATATAAAATATAATTCTCCTAATAGGTATTATAACCACTACTAAGCCGAGAGATAAAATTACTTATATTCCCTCGTCGAATTTAATAAAGGCTTAGCTTACTATTAAGGTATTAAGGAAAAGAGTCGGGATTATAAGTTAAAAAGCTATAAATTAATTAAGCCTAGCGATAAAGACTACTATAGTACTAGTATCGATTAAAATACCTTAGAAAGTTAACTTAGAATATTTATTGGAAAGTATAAATTATAATACTAGGATAGGTTAGGTATTAATCTAAGAATCTAGGGTTTTATAGGAAGTTAGGGCTATAAGAGACTATAAGTTAGAAGGGGGTTATAATAAGGTATTATTTATATCCTATTAATCTTAAGTCGAAGTTAAATTAATATTTATAAGAAAAAGCGTCGAAGTCGTATTAGTATCCGCTAGGAGTTTTATTATAGTCGGGTTAATACGTATAAGATAATATATATACGCTACGTTATATAAATTATCTATCGTTTACTATCTATTTAGCGGGTCTAACTATGCCTTATTATAATAGGAAAGGTCCTTAAGACTCTCGAAATCTATAATATACGTATCGAAGTCCGGGGTTAATCCTATAAATTTATAGTATATAATAAACGATCTTTTCGCCTATCTACGTTCTTTATTTATATATCGGGTCGACTAGTAACCCTATTTTCTATAAACGAAGTACTTTTTATCCTAGGATAATAATAGCTTAGGATATAAACGGGGTTATATCGAATTTAGGTTAAACTTAGGTCGAAATCGGTTAGGTTTTTAGTCGAAGTTTTATTAGTATCTTCTATCGAGATAAAAGGCTTTATACTAATTATCCTAAAGGTATTAGGGGTAAGTCGTTTTACGAGCTATTATAGTATCGAGTAAAGAACGGAGATTTACTATTAAGGATTTAATATTAGTAATTAGTCGAAATAGGGCGAATTCTAGTTCTAGGATCCTATAGTAGGCGTTAATAAGAGTTATCCGGAGAAAAGGGGTTCTACTATATTCTTTACTAAGGGCTTATTAGTAGAGATTAAGTTTATTAAATAACTTCTAAAGGATCTCGTATAGCTTACTTTCCGGATTCGTATTATAAATAGTTTAATATATAATTAAAGTCTAATCTATATAGTAATAGGAATAATTTATATTAGTATTAAAGTATTATTTAATCTAAAGGTAAACGTTTATAAAAGTATAGTTTTAAGGGATATAGCTAATATAATATTATTATACTTATCCTAAGAGAATCCGGGAAAATAATATATAGAAATTTAATAGGTAGATTTTAAGTAAATAATAAATATTTATTATAACCCTTACTTTATCGTCGAGTAGATTATAGGGTTCTCCTAAGTACGTTTTCGACTTATCCTAGACTTTCGTAAATTTTATAATTATATTAGCGTTTATTAGGGTATTATTAAAATATATTAGTAAAAGCTAATAGTATATATCTACTAGTACCTTAGGTTTCCTACTAAATCGAGATTAGTTTTTATATAAAATAGGATTAATATTAGTTCGAATTTAATCTAGAATCCTATTATCTTCGTCTTAGGTTTTATTTTATATTACCCGGAGAATTATATTATAGTATTAGTAGGTATATAATATTAGTCTCCTTAATACCTAAACGGTAATTATTTATACTTATTATCGGAGTAAAAGCTTTAGGGTATTTTCTTCTTATTTATTATTCGGGGTAGGATTAATTTCCGGTTAACTCTAGTTTAAAGTTATACCGATATTAGATCTAGTTCTAGAGAGCTTAGGGGAAAGAATAGAGGGAGGTATATAGATTTCCGGTTTAAAGTATATAATCTAATATACCCGAATAGGCTATACCGGTAATTCCTCGAGCTATAGAACCGCTTCGAAAAGCGGGTTAGGTTTTTTTATTATTAGTCCTATATAGATTCCTCTTCTACTTAGAAGGTTTCGGAGGGGTTTTTTAAGGGCGATTCGCGAAAATTCCTACGTAAGGGCTATTTATCCTTTAAAATACTCCTAGAACGTAATTAGTAGTTTATATCCGGTATTATACTTATTACTTTCTATCTTTATTATAAACTTTATAATATAGAGTTTAATTAAAGCTTTATTTTAGATTATTCTAGGAATCTCCTCGTCCTATTTTAAGATATTAAGGCTATACTATATTACCTTTAGGATAATTATATCCT
Source organism: Ophiocordyceps camponoti-leonardi (nom. inval.) (assembly GCA_003339455.1). Taxonomy (NCBI): domain Eukaryota; kingdom Fungi; phylum Ascomycota; class Sordariomycetes; order Hypocreales; family Ophiocordycipitaceae; genus Ophiocordyceps; species Ophiocordyceps camponoti-leonardi. The sequence goes on along the minus strand of PDHP01000288.1, from coordinate 26,954 downwards.
TAAAAAGGGCTTAGGCCTAGTCGTTTCCTAGTTAAGCTATTATCCTTATTCGTTCTTAAAGGAAGGCTACTTCTTACTAAATTCGAACTATCTCCTAATCGAGATTAAAGAAATATCGAGTTTTATTCTTTTTAAAAAACCTAGAAGTAATTACCTATATAGAACCCGGGTTTTTATTTATTAACTATAACTTCTTTTTTTATACTAAGTAAGAGAATCTATTATCCGAATCGATCTTCCTTCCTTACTAATCTATAATTACTTAAATTAACTACTAATTAGTATTAATTAGGCTTTATAAATATATATATAAGAGTAATAAATAATTACTAAAAAAGGGTCCTTTACTACTAGTTCTAATATTTATCTATAATAATTTATAAAAGGACTCTTCGTAGTCTAAATATAAGAACGCCCCCTTTTCCCTTCCTCGTATATTTCCCTTTCCTAACTCGATATTAGATCGAGTTAAACTCGGAATTTATCCGGTATTAAGTTAAATTCGACCTAAAGTCGATCGGATATTATTCCGACCTCCTATCGTTATACTATCCCGTTCCTCCCTTTATCTCCTCTATTTTATACTTATACCTGCGTCCTACGTAATATATCCCCTATTCCTCCTAGTACTACCCCTAACTAACTCCTACGTTATCCCTATTATAGCTTACGATAAGTATAGCTATAGTCTAGCTATAGCATAGTCTGCGATTACGATAATATTATCTTAATAATAGTAAAAAGGGTTATTAGGCTAGGGATTACCTAGATTAACTAAAAGTTATAGGCCTTTAGCGATTAGGTATACTACCTATAAGTAAGAAAGAGAACTCCGATAATAAGGAGTCGGAAAAAGACTAAGGCTATTAAAAGTCTTTATAATAATCTTAAAAGTATTATTTAAAAAGGAAAGTTTAGGGAAATCCTTTACTATTAATAGTATAATTTAGGTTAATAGTATTAGTCTTTAAGCTTCTACTCTTTATAATACTAGAGTAAATACCCGCCTCCTCGTATTCTACTAATTTACTAAGAAGATTATAAAAAGCCTTAGTACTAAACTCGTTTTTACCCGCCTAATCCCTCTTATTAACTTCTAAGGCTATAATACTAGTATTATATATTAGTACCTCGTAATAACCCTTATAATTAATAGCTACTTGTTTCTTTAGGAGACGTTTTAGGTAATTAACTATAATTAGAATATTTTTATCGGACTTTACTAAATAACCGAGAAATACCTCCTCCTCGACTATTTTACCTATAAGCTTATATAGCCTAATAACCTACTAGCCCTTATTAAATTCTCCCCGTTTATTATTTTATAGGGCCCGCCCCTAGAAAGCTAATAGGTTAACCCGGCTATATAAACTAACGTAAAACGCTAGAATAAACTCTTAAAGGAGGATAAACGCTAATATAAGATTCTATAATATTCCTAAACTAACCTTAATATTTCCTTTCCTACTAGTTCTTTAAAGAAAAAGACTATAATACCCTAACCTAATAACCCGATTAATTCTAACCCTAATACTACTATACTAGGCGACTTATTACTCTAGGCGAAGTTAATTATAACCCTTTAAGCTAACCCCTATAAAAAACGTTAGAAGGAGTTAGAACTACTAATACCGATTACCCTAATCCCCCTCGAGGATAATAATAATAGCCCTAACCCCTTTATAATAGGGATTACCTATTTAAACCCGGAGAATATTACCTATAAAGGTTAGAAGATTCCCTTCCTAGTAGGCGAAAACCCTAAATATATTACCCTAGTTTATAGTATAATTCCTTTAGCCCTCTTATACTTCGAGTATATTTTTAATAAAAAGGAAGTATATACTTTAGTAGACTATTATCCCGGCTATAATATTAGACTCGAGCTCGATAAACCCCTTAATCTAGCTAGCCTTTTCGCGTATAGAATACCGGTTAAATACCTACTATTAGAAAAAAAGACTATCGACTACCTAAAAAAAATCGGATTTATTAAGCCTAATACTAATCCTTATACTACCCCCGTCCTTTTTATACTAAAGCCCTACTTAACCGTCTATTATTTTTATATTAACTATTATTAAATAAATAACTATCTTAAGGGCCGAGTCTTACTTATACCTTTTCTAAAGGGTACTACTTTTTAATACTATTCTATTTAATACTTTTCTAAGATTAATATTATTTAGGCCTTTTATTAACTCCGCCTTAACCCTAACTCCGAGTATTTAATAGTATTCTATATAAGATTTAGTATATACTACTAGAAAGTCCTCCCCTTTAGCTTAAAGGTTAGGCCTACTTAATTCTAGAATTTTATTAATACGTAATTTTATAACCTACTAAACTATTATACTAATACCTACGTAGATAATATACTAATTTATTCGGATAATAATGAAGAAGAGGTTTATTAATAAAAAACTCGTAAGGTTATTTAGTACCTATATTAAGCGAATCTTTAAGGAGATATTAAAAAGTCCTAGTTTAATATTACTAAGGTTAACTACCTTAGTATAATACTAGAAATAGGCTTTAGGCTTAATATCGGCCCCTATAAGATATAAGTAATCTCTAATTAGAAATTTAAGGACTTCTATAATTATAAGACTATATAATCCTTTCTTAGCCTTTATAATTTTATTCGGGTTTTCTACTATTATACTAATAACGCTATTAAACCTTTAAACTATTTATTAAAGAAAGACTCGGAGTTTTCTCTTAGACCCGATTAATATAAGGCCTTTACCTAGCTAAAAAAGCTTACTATAGAAGCTCCTATTCTTACCTTCTTTTAACCTAATCTTCTAACCTATCTTAAGACTAATACCTCTTATAATACTATTACCGGAATTCTATAATAATAATAGCCCGATAATAAGACCTAGAAACCTACTAGCTTCTTTTCTAAGACTATAGCCCCTATTAAATAAGCCTATCTAATCTAAGACTACAAGTTCCTAGTAGTAATATAAAGCCTTAAGTACTTTTACCCTAAGCTCCTAGGATAAAAGTTTAATATTATTATTAATTATAAGGCTTTTATCTACTTTATAATAAAAAGGCTCTTATTTATCTAATAGGTATATTAATCCGACTTCCTAGTTTAATTCGATATATACTTCTTTTATTACCCTAGTTAATTAAATATAATAGCTAATACTTTATTTCGGAAGACTATAAAACTCCTATTAATTAAGGCCTAGGAAAAGGAAAAGTATACCTTTAGTATAATCTTACCGGATAAGCTCGGATTCGACCTACCTACGACCCCTAGCCTAACCCCCTCGATTATTAACTCTATTACGATTAGTATAAAGACTATACTTATAGGTATAGACCTAGTTAACCTAGACTAATAAGAGAATATAATATAGGGCCTTAGTTAATAAAGGGGTTAATTAATCATACTAAAGAAGTTAATTAATAGTATTTTTCTATAGATTACCCTTATTTAGGCTACCTATAAGCCTATAATCTTCGCGTATAATAGCTAGAATAAAACGCTTAAGCTTTTATAATAGGATTATTATTAGCCGAATATAAAGTAAGACGTTTATTATTATATTTATAATTATTATAACTATTAAAAGAATAAAATCCCCCGTAATAAAACCTCTAGACTCCTTTACCTATTACTAACCCTAACCTCTACTTAGGAGTATATAGCTTATAATAGGAAGATAATACTATAAGATTACTATAAGTATAAATACGTTTAGACCTTTGTTTATAAGCTTAATAGGATTATTATTACCCTACCCGGTAAGAAGAATAATACTATAGAAATCCTTATAGTATACTACTTCCGCTTATTATACCGCTTTTTTAGGATACCTCTTATCTAGATTATAGATAATACTAGCCTATTTATATCGGTATTCCTTATTAAGATTAATTATTTAACCGGAATAAAGTATCGGTATAATAATACTCTTTACCCTTAAATATAAGAAAGCGTTAAAATTATAAATTAATACCTAGATTAATACTTACGATTTTATATTAGGAAGTATTAAGACGACTAAAGCGATTTCCTACTAGCCCTCGACTTTACGTATAATTCCTCCTAGTACGCCTTAATTAATATAGCCCTATTAACTATAGTACTAAAGAAAACCTTATAAAACCCGCTCTTAATTAATATTACTATAAAAGGGTAGGATTACTCAACGCCTATAATTATTATATAGGATCTAGTATAACGAGTATAAGTAGTATAATAATAAGCCCTATAGGCTTTAATAAGCGTATAAGAGTAGTAGAAACGGTAAGCTAATAAAAAGTACTAGCCCGCGGATTTTACGATTAATAATAAGGTCTTTTTTAATAGAAAAGGATTTAGTATAATCGCCCCGATTACTCGATTAAATATATAATAGTCGGGCCCCTTTACTATTATTATTAAAAAGGGTATAGTTATATACTAAACCTACTAAATAACTATAGGATAATAAATCTTTTCTACGCTAATCGACTAAGGAAAGCTATTATTAACCTAATACCCGACTAAATATAGCCGCCTCCTAAGCCTAATAAAGTTAATAGTATACTAAAGTAAGAAGTCGATTATATCTTAAAGAGTAAAATTACCGGCCGATAATAAAAACTCGAGTATTAGGTTACCTAAAGAGGCTATAATCCTAATAATATATAGTATCCTATAAGAAACTTCTAGTATACGCTAATAGCGCTTAAGTAATATTACGATTAATAGCCGAATACCCTAGGGCTTCCTATTAATTTATAATATTAGATTAAGTCTATAATAATAGACGAAGACTATACTAATAATAATAGGGATAATATTATAACCTCTATAGGAAAGGTAGTATATACCTATAAGTACTAACCTTAATACGTATATTAAGGCCTTAGTTAGGGGGTAATATTATACGCTAATTACCTCGGTAGCTATAAACCCTATATACGGACCTCGGAGAAACCTATCCCAAGCCCCTATTATATAATCTAGACCTCGCTACCCGCGTATAAAGGCAGCGGGATTCCCTCTTCTATTTCCTCTTTTCCTTCTTCTTTTCTTTAGCTTAGAATCTTCGTATAAAGTGCCTTAATATATTTACTTATTATCTAGCTATTATAACTACTCCGGCCGAAGAATAAAGAGAAAGGGCTAATAAGGAGTAAGTACCTAATCGGCTAGTTACTACCGTTATACTATAGCGCGCTAGCGTTATAAAAAGGTAAGAATTAACCGAGAGAAGGGGCGGATAAGGAGTAAGAAAAGTACTAATAGGTAATAGTTAATATCGCCGATATTAGCCTAGAAGGTAGTAGAATTAATAGCCTTTATTAAGCGGGGATAGGTTAATAGCTTAAGTAATAATAATAAGATTATATAAAGCCTTTAGTTAATAAATAAAAGTAATATACGCCCTTTATACGTATTAGCTAATAAAGTCCTACTCTATAGAATTATTTATAGTATTAATAAGTCGAAGACTATTAGCCTATTCTTTTTAAGAGAAATAGATATTATATAATAAATAGGAAATATATTTCCTATTAAAGTCTAGGGAAGTACTATTAGTAAGGAAAGTCTTTAGTCTTATATAAAGACTAGCCTTTTATAGCTCGGATTCCTTAGAAGAGGAGAAAGAAATAAAGGCGAAGGAGAGTATATTATCCGTTTATAAACCTATTATACCGAATATATTAGGTTTAGTAAATATATAAAGAAAATACGGGTTATACGATAAATACTATATTTAAAGTTTTATATAATAATAAGTATAATATATCTTTAACTAATATAGACTAGATTTAATAAGACTATAAAAGATTTATAAATATAGAAAAGCGTATTAGAAAGGTACTTAGGTTAGAGTTTCTTTAGGAGAAATATATATATTATACGATAGAGTAAATCTTAAGACTAAGTATATACTTATATAATATCTCGTAATTCGCCCTATATATTATATAATTTTACTAATATAAGCCTAAAGGCTAGAAATAAGTATTATAATATCTTTATAATTATTAATAATTATATAAGGATTTCTTCTTTTTTATTATTATTATAGCCTTATATAATAAGTTAGGATTTCTTATAGGGGGAGTTATTTTATCTTTTAATCTCTTATATAAGGCGTATTTTAAAAAAATATTATAAAGGGTCTTAGGTTTTATTATATTATACGAAAGTAAATACCCCTTATATAAATAAGGTATTAATCTTATCCTTATTTAATATTTTAAAGGGTTCGCTAGGTATAATAATAATACCTTATTCTCTAACTTATATAACTAATACCTAATTATTCCTTTCTTTAGTTATAAGAAACGCTTTATATAGGTTCTTATCCTTAGGGCCTAGGAGAGGAATCTAAAAACGGGGTTTAGGTATAGTATTATCCGAATATTTAGGGTATATATATAGTCTAATATATATCATATAAAAACGAGTTAGATTAGCTAGGAGGTTAAGGATAATATTATAATTATTAAAGCTTAAAATACGGAAAGGGCTTTACTATTTATCCTTTTTATACTAAATAAGAACTTTGCTTTATAATAAAAAAGAGAGGATATTATAAAAAATTAGGCTATTTTTAGTATAAAGTACGTATAAGATTTCTAATTAGGCTTTAAGCTTATATACTTATTATATTATTTATTAAATTACTTTAGCCCTTATTATAATATTTAATACTAATAGAGAGTCGTATAATACCCTAGGGTTAGCTTTAAAAACGAGTAATATAGGAATAAGACTATTAAGTCCGGCGGTATTATTAATAGCCTTAATAGTTATTTATAGGATTATCGTATTATTTATTTTAGAGTCGATTTCTTATTATAGTATTTTATACGCCTATTAAAGAGGGGTATATATACGTTTAACTTTACTAATAGCCTAATAGGCTTTAATAAGAACCTTCTTATATATAGTACTAATAATCTTTATATTCGTATAAAATTCTATAAAAGAGAAGTTAATACCTATATTATTAGTATCCTATAATATCCCTACCCTAAGAGTTATAGAGTAAATAACTACCGGACTATTATACCTCGTACGATTCAGGAACAGGGGTCCGGATATCTTATTATATTATACGACTTAGCCTAAGGGCGTCTCCTTCTAGAAGAGGAGATAGGGGTCGATAGGGATAGGATAGTAAATAGGTATATAGTTCCCCTCTTTCGTACAACGAGGAGAGGGTATCTATCTTTACTTATATATAATTTAGATTACCTTTACTTTCCCCTTTTATATATACGTATTTATATAGACTACTTAATACTAATTAGTAGTTATACTAGTCTTTATTAGTTAATTATAGATTAACTAGAGTAATAAGACGGATTTTATCTAATACCGAAGAGCCCTTATACCCGACGTTATATAATACCCGTACTTTTACCCTTTTTTCTAATACTAATCCTTACTAAAGAGTTATTTTTACCTAGTACTACTACCGAAAAACGAAAGATTAGACGAATCGTACGAAACTTTACCGACTCTCTAATAGTATTCTAGATAATATAATAATAATATAGCTTTTATAATACCTAAGACTACTATTAGATTACCTATACTAATACTAAGTAATACGACCCTAGTATTATACGATAAAATAAAAAAAAGTAGTAAGATTTCTTCTCGAGTTTAAACCTAGGCTATATCGCTAGTATTCTAGGACTTATAGCTAAACCTCGAATTAGCCCTAGGAAAAACCGAATTAACGATATTTATCGTATAACTTATATATAATATTATTTACTTCGACCTTTATAATTACGACCTCGTATAATATATTTAGTTAGAATTATAAGGATAAACCTATTATTAAATAACTTAGGTTTATAAAACCTTCCTTAAGGAATTAACTTAAATTATTATTATATAAAATATCCTAGTTATAGGTAATAGGACTATAGTATAATATTTCGTATAATTCCTAAAAACGCTAATACCGGATAATACCCCTTCTACCCCTAGATCGACTTATAAACTAACCCCTAACCCGAACTTTAATTTAATACGCTAGTCCCTAATATAGTACTAATTACCTAGTTTAGCTAGACCGAGTTAATTATATCGTATAACTTAAACGCTAGACGTTAAGTTATATACGCTAGAACCCGAGTTAAGCCCTTTACTATATTAACCCCTCTTAACCTATTTAACCCCTCCTTAACTAGATTACCTAACTTATACGACTCCGACTTATATTAAACGCTATAAATACGAGTTAACTATAGCCCTTACGCTATTTATAGTTTTAACTATCGAACCCTAGATAATTACTAGATTATTTTCTAGTATTATACGAGTATACTCCCTTTTACTAATATACTAAGTCTTTAATAGCCTTATTACCCTTAATAAAGTAATTATTTTTTTAAAAGGCTAGTAGAAGGATTAGAATTATACTAGTAAACTATATAATATACTTACTAATAAAGTATAGATTTTTATTAATTATTACTCTCGAATTAGTATTATAAAAGATTAATTCTATACTATTTTTCCTAATATTCTCTTAGATAAGGTATAAGATTATTACCTTTATTTTATAAGTATAGATAAATATTAGGACGAAATCTATACTCTTCTTAATAACTACTTTAATACTCGTACGAATTATTCTTTATACTAAACCGATTAAATAACTCTTTCCTTTAATATTATATAATAAAAAAAGCTAAAGAGAATAATAATAAAAACCCTTAATATACTCCTCGATAAGTTATAACTCGTATAATAGGCTTTTAGACTAGGATACGAAAGTAAAAAATAACTCCTTACTACTATTATATAAGCTTATTATAGTATACTAGAATTCGAATCGGCTATAATATTTTAAGACTTATTATACGAATTATTTATTAATTAACTCCGATCCTTACTTATAATCGCTATAGATTAAAGTATTAACTAATTCTATATAGATTACCGATATATTAATAATAATAGGTTTTATACGAATTATAAACGATTAACCTACCGGGGATCTTCTTAATACTAAGGATCTTCTTAATAATATTCCTACTTTTAGCTATTACGTAAGTTTACGCCTTATATAAATAAATAATACTTTATTTATAAAAAGTAAGGTTATTAGTTAATAAATTATAGTTTAGATAATATAAAACGCGCTAGAAAATAATTCCTTATAATATACGAAGAAGTCGGCTAAGAACCTTTTATAAATAACGAATTTAATACTTTTATCTAATCGTATAAAGGCGTTAATAATAATATTATATCCGTATAATTAAACGAGGATTAGGAATCGGATAACGTAAATAATAACGACTTAATAAATAATAATATTATTATATTCCTTACTATTATTACTTATATATACCGATTTATAAGGGATAATATTTATTACCTAATTATACTAAATAAACCGGCTAAGTAATTCCTCTTATAAGATTCGTATTAAATAATATACTAAAGCGAACCATAGGATACTAGGGCTACTAAGATATTAACTATTAGTAAGCCCTAAGTAAAAGCTTATATCCGCGAATATCCTTATACGATAATCGATTAGACTCCTAGTATAAATTCTATACGATTTAGCTTTTCTATACCTATTTAACCAATTAGTACTATTATCGTATAAAACCCCCTTAGTAAGGTCCTCTATTATATTTTAGATATAATTACCCCTTTTTTTTTTACTTTAAAAACGTAAATAGGCTCCGAGCTTTTTATAATAATACTAGAGATATTATTATATAATATAATAATACGATTATCCCGGTTATTAGAAAATAAGGATATCCGTTCTTTAATATCTCTAAGTAAGAAATAATATTATATTATATCGAAAAAGAACTTATTTACCTTTATAGATACTTTAGTTACTTATAAATATAATGCTTATATAACCTTCTTTAGAGGGTAAGTTCTTTTAATATTACCCTTATAATATTTAACTTAATTAAGAAGTTATACTATTAATATTAATTATATAATACTAAGCTATATTAGTTTAAATTCTCTATTAAGGATAATTATAAGTTTAACTACTTATTTATTATTAATATTTTTTATATAAGTAGTAAGCTAGTCTTATACGCAATTAATAAGGCAACTTCTTTCTAAATAGCTATATTTATATAAAGTATATCTATAGCGGATACGTAGAATATACTATATAAGTACTAGATTTATATATACTAGGGTTTACTAGATATTATCTTATACGATATAGGAATAAACTTCTCTTTTATAGAGTTTTATACGAATACGAAGATTATTAGTATAATATATAAAGAAGTTCCTATTAAAGCCTATTAGGCTATTAGTAAGGTTAAATATATATACGCCCCCCTTTAATAAGCGTATAATATCCTACGAAAGGAAATCGACTCTAAGATAAATAATATAATAATCCTCTAGATAACTATTAAGGCTATAAATAATACTATAAGACCTAATAGTCTTATCCTTATACTCCTCGTTTTTAAAGCTTATCCTAGAATATTATACGATTTACTATTAGTACTAAATATTACCGCTAAGGCTATAGTAATTTAATAGGCTATATAGGAAATACGTAAGCTTAAGGTATAGTCTAATATCTTACGAGTACTTTAAACGAGAAATAGATTAGTATTATATAATATTCTCTCCCTCCTATTATAGAATAAGGTCCTTATTTAATACGAGAAGGATAAATAATAGGGATTATTTAGGATTTTAAGTTTTAATAATTATAATATAATCCTTAATCTCCTAGCTAGTCCGACTCGTTTTTATACGATATACGTTAAATTATATATCCGACTAGTATAATCGGATAATATTATACCTAAACCCCGTTTTTAAATTCCCCTACTAGGCCCTAAGGATAAAGACTTATATAAAGTATTCCTTATAGCTAAAAAAAAAATAACTAGGCTTTAGCTATATAATTTAGGGAATAAGGTATTATTATTATACTTAGTAAACCCTTCGAAGTATTAAATAGGGATAAAATCGACGCCTTACTTATATAGGGAGTATTTTCTTTCGTATAATACGATTATACCTAGGACCCTTTATAATATATTTTTAAAACGTATCTTATATAAGAGATTAAAAGCTAGAATAACTCCCCCTATAAGAAATCCCGCCTTATTATATAAGACTATAGTAATAATAAGAAGGAAGAAATTCTTACCTAATTATTAATAATTATAAGGATATCCTAATACCTACTTTTAGCCCTTAGGCCTATATTTATAAAATCGTATAATATATAGGGTAAGTTATAAAATATTATATAAGTATATACTTAATCCTATAATTTACTAATTTATATAATATACGCTTACTTACCGAAGGAACTTTAATTAAAGTACCCTCCGGATATACTCCTTTATATTTATAAACTATTATATAGCCTAGTTAAATCTAGCCTATACTAGTTTAAAATATATTATACTTATTATCGTACGAAACTTTAGATATAGTACTTATTATACGACTCTTACCTTCTTTATATACTTATTAGACCTAATATATTTAGTATTATAGGTTTATAAACGGATAATATATTCTCCTTTACTTCTTTTTCTTTCTCCGCCCTTAAGGAATCCGAGCTATAAAAGGCTAGCCTTCGTATAAAACTAAAAACTTTCCTTATAAACGGGACCGCCTTCGACTTTAATAATAGACGTATTTCCTATTCTTCGTATAATATCTATTTTTCTTAAAAAGGGTAAACTAATAGTCTATAACTTATTAATCCTATAAGCGATTCTATAAAGTAGGACTTTATTAGCTAATACGTATAAAGAGTATATATTACCTTAATTTATTAACCTAAGGCTTTATATAACCTTACTATTACTACTTAAACTATAAACCCGACTCTAGAGGATATTATTACTCTTAATAAACGGCTATAATAATAGATTAATAATACTAACTATAGATTATACTTTATCCCCTTTAATTTAAATTATATAAAGTTATTTATTTTTACCGATAATTCTTTTACTAATAATTATAACCTAGTTTTATAATTTAATTTCCTTATTATCCTAGGAGAAGAAAAGTAATCGTCTAACTCCTTTATTATTTATAATAATATCCTCTACTAGACCTTTTCGAAATATAAACGTATTATTCGAAGTATTCTTATTAGTAAACTCTATAGTATAATAGGCAGTATTAATATTAGTATTACCCTATATATTTATTTATTTATTTATTTAAATCTACTCTAGGGGCTTTAAAGGGCTTCTAGAACCTTATTATTATACTAAGTAGGAAAAATCCCTAAAAAGGGACAAAACCCCCTAATAATAGAGCAAAAGTAGGGCCCTAGGCCCCCGAGTAAGGGGCTATAGGATAGGGGTAAACGAACGTATAGTAGGATAAGCTATCTATTTAGGTAGTCTCGTAGATTATATAAGAAAAAAAGGGAGAGAGAGGGGAGGGGGGGGGGGGGGGGGGGGGGGGGGAAAGGGAGGGGGAGACGGGGGGGGAGAAAAAAAAAAAAGAAAAAAAAAA
>PDHP01000288.1:0-14457 GCA_003339455.1 Ophiocordyceps camponoti-leonardi (nom. inval.) | reverse complement strand
TCGAGGGCGGGAAGGGGTGGCGGGGGGGGGGGGGGGGGGGGGGGGGGGGGGGGAGGGTAAAAAAAGAGAGGGAAAAAGAGAGAGAGAGAAAGAAGGGAGGGAGCGGAGAAAAGAAGACCTAACCCGGTATACTAACGTAAAGGCGGTAAGGTACGGTAGAAAAAAGGGTATAAAAACCTCGATTACTCCTCCTTCCTCCCTTTTTTCCTTCTTCCTTTATTAATATTACCTTGGTAAATACTTCCTACCCCTTCCTATATAAAAAAGAAAAGGTAATTATAAGGGTAGTAGGAGGGGGAATAGTAGAGGAATATATAATTAACGAGTACCCTATAATTAACTTAGCCTCTACCCCTATTATATACGCTTAGCTAGTAGAATCCGATAAATTATATAATATCCCCTATAGTTTATATATCCTACGGCTAATCGAGAGAGGCTCTTTTTATTAGGATTAAAAGAGTAAATAAGCGGTAGTAAAAAGAGGGATAAATAAAGTCTAGGTAAAAAGCGAGTAATTATAATTAATAAGGGGTAAATACCCGATTATCTACTTATTACTATTATACTATAGTATATAAGTATTATACCTAGGTAAAAGTCGACCGGAGGAGTAGGTAAGGGGTAAGAAAAGTATTAATAAATAATAGTTAATATTACCTATATTAGCCTAAAAGGCGGCGGAATTAATAGCTTTTATTAAGTAAGGCGGATCCCCGAATATAGTAAAGGTAAGTAGTATAAGTATAGTTTAGGCGAAGGGAGTTAATAAAACGATAGTTTCGAAAGCTCTTTAGGGAGTTATAATAAATCGTAAAGGAGGAGTAAAATAAGGCTATACGACTTTAATCGCTACTTATATAAGTATTTATTAACCTACTTAAGCCTATAGTTTTTACCCTATTAGCGGCGGCGATAATAATAATAATAATAAGGGGTATACTTATAAGGCTAGTATAAAGCGGTGGATTTATAAGGCTAATCCCCGTATTAAATATAGGCTACCTAAACTAACTAAACTACTTATAGCCCTAGGAAACGCCTAACTTATTATTATATATTACTTTTACCCGAGATAATAAAGTTATCGATTAGTAGATTCTTAGCCTTATAAAGTATATAATATATTCGCTTAACTAGATCGATAAACGGCTAAAGAAATAGGTAAAGGCGGATAAGGAGCGGTTAAAGAATAATTAATAAGCAGTAGAGCGGATTAAAACCCGCCTTTAATAGATTAAAAAGGGGGTAAACTAGGCGGTACTCTAGATAATAAGCGGTAATATACTCTTAGCGTATATACTTAATAGTAATAAGACTTCCGACTAGGAGCTTAATATCGATAGATATACGCTATATTACCCCCTATTCGGAAATAAACCGGAGTCTATATATTAGGTAATTAAAAGGCTATACGAGAATACGAAAGGGGACCTTAGTATTCTTAAGGATACTATAAAGTATAGGGAATAGGCTAAAAGGTAAAAGGATACTAGGGGGCTTATAAAAAAACGATAGGAGGAAGGTAAAAAGGAAGGGGGAAAGGATAAGGGAAAAGGATATAGTATAGGGGAGTTAGAGTAGGAAGTAGTAGTAAAAAGGGGTAGGATAAAGAATAAGGCGGTAATAGTAGAGGGGGGTAGTAGAACTCCGCCTATAATACCCTCGGGGGAGGGATAAGAGGAAGAAAAAAGGCTAACGAAAAAGTAAAAAACGGCGGGCGAGAAAATAGGAGTAAAAGCGCTAAAAAGGGGGTATAAGCGCCCCCCGAAAAAAGGCTAATACGGAGGATTATATAACGGCTAAGATAATAATTATAGGGTAAAAGGGGTTAAATAATAAAAAAAGGATAAATAATAATAAAAAAAGTAATAGTAAATTAAAATAGTACTAGAATTTACTATACTTATAAGTTTAAAACGAGGTTAAATTAATATAATTAATATAGGGAAGAAAACTACTTAATAAGGAGGCTAGCGTAGGACTTATACTAGAGTACCCGGATAAGGTCCGCTTAATCCCTTAAAGGGGTAATCGGAGTATAAAGAAGGAGAAGGTAGTATAAAATAATAAAACGATAGCGGAGGAAAATATATTCGGCTATCTTATCCTTACCCGAGCTATAAAAGTAGAGAGGTAATAATATAGAGGGGATATAATAAGTAAAAAAAAACCTATTAAGTCTAATCCTACTAGTATAGAACTAGGTAAAAAGGCTATTAAAGAACTTTAGAAAAGAGGTATACTTTATAAGGAGAACGCTTAAACGAAAATAAGGGGGTATATTAATAGCGTAATTATAGGACTACTTATACTATTTAAAATATTATTCCTTAGCCTCCTAGCGAGTATACTATTTATCCTAAAGGCGAAGGTTTAATAGTTAGCGGGATTATAAACTAGCGGCTTTAAAACCTACTTAGAAGGTAAGGGCTTATTATATATCCCTAAGGGTAATATAGGGGGTAGCTAGAAGGCGGCTATAGCGAGGGCGGAGTTAACGGGTAACCCGACTAATAACCGAATAGACTATAATAATAAAACTATAGGATTCGAGGAGCTAGTAAGTATAGGCGGAATAATAGGTTAAGTAAATATTAAAAGGGGGAATATACGCTTTAATTTCTACGTAATAACCGGGTATAGCCTAGTAGGCCTTAGTAATAGTACGAAAATAGTAGGCTTAGACCTTTATAAGCTCCTTAATCGTAGGACTAAAGGGTTTACCCCCGGCTAGGGTAGGGAGGATAAAGTAAAGGGAACCGTAGGTAATAATAGCGTAAATAACCTTAGTATATACCTCCTTAGTACGGGGGAGGGTAAAGCCCTAGGTAGAAGTAATAAGGCTAATAAGTATAAGCTATTATTTCTATAGCTTTTACTAAAGGCGCTAAAGGTAGGCTTTTTACTAGAGCTTCTGGTAGATTTAAACGCCGAGTATACGGGCTTCCTAGGTAGGAGCGATTAATACTCTATCGAGGATTAATAAAAAGGTATCCGCTTAATAAGCTCTAGTAAAGTAGAGGAGTTTACTCTTTAGGGGTTAAAAGGATATCTTATACTCTTTAGCCTAGTCCCGATAAATAGCCTAGGCTTAAATAAGCTAAGCTTAGACCTAAGCTAGGGTCCGGCCGGTACTAATAATATTCGTATTATTAGTAAAACCTATAAGGATAACCCTAATAACCTTCTTTAAATAATAGTAAAAAGAGGAAATATATAGGATAAAGAGTATAGGCGATAAAAAGGACCCCTAGGGTACCCCCTTTAGGATAAAAACGGGGTTCGAAAGAACGCTATTAATACGTAAGCGGGACGACTAGTCTATAAAGTAGGAGTAAAGGAGGGCTAAGATTTAAGGAGGGAATCCGAAGTAATTAAAAGTCTAAATAAGCTTATAATACGAAATATAATCGAAGGCTCTTATTATATCGAGTATTAGTAAGGAAACTAAGCCTTAGAGGCTTTATATTATCCGAATAGTTTTAGTAAAGAGAAAAAGGGTACTATTTATAAACCTACCGGGGCGGTTACCTATTTACCCGAAAAGTAGAATACCCTAGAGCTCCGCGGCTATAAAGATACGCTTTACGAGGATTATTTCGAGAACCTTACTAATAGTATTAAGGAGGAAGATTAGTTAGTAGCCGCCTAGAGTCTAGTAAACCTTAGGCGATTTACCCTATTTATATAGGATAATAATATTAAAAACCTTAAAGGCGGTAGGAAAATAGGCCTAGGAAATATAGCCCTAAAGTAGCCTAGTAAGTACTATAATAAGGGGGGGGCTATAGCCCTTAAGGAAGCTAACCGGGATCCTATCGGGTCCTATAGACTTTTATAATAAAATATTATAAAGCGCCTTATATACGTTAGAATCTATAATAATTAAAGAAATATCGAAAAAGGGGAATAGATTATCGAAGTTAAAAGGTAAGAGTATAGTTAAAGGATAGAGAAAGAACTTATTACTTAGAAATCGAACCTTCTTAGCGAAATCGGATATTATAGGACTATTAGGAGAGGAGGCTAATAAAGGTATATAAGTAAGCTTAGGGGGGGCTTAATTACGTAAATAGGCCTAATAGGTTATAGATTATATAGTATAGGGGTTTAAAAAGGCTAATACGAGGAAGCCCCTTTATATATCCCTTTTAATTATATAGATAGACTTCTTAAGGATTAATATCGTATCCTAATAATCCTTCTAGTAGGAGTCTATTAGGTTTATTCGCTAATATTATTAATTCCTTTTCGCGGACCTAGTCGTACTTATTACCTCGGAAGTCTACTAAAGGATTAATCGGGGTTTAAAGGTTTAAGGGTAGTAGGGGATAATAATAACCGCTATAGCCTCTAATTCTTTATAAAGCTAGGCGATAAAAGAGTCGATTTCCTTAGGCGAAGAGGAGCGGATATAAAAGGGGAGAAGGCGGTTCTTAGCCTTTATAAGAAGAATATCCAGGTAAAAGGACTTCTATCGGCGGAAGGGCTTAGACTCTAATAGAAGAGCTATATAAAAGGAGGTAGCCTAGGGAATATAATCGGAGCTATAAAGAATTAAGTTAAGGCTAAGGAAGGTAGGAAAACTAGAGGGGGTAGCCTAAAAGAGGTCGATTATACTAATCCGGCGGTTATAAACCTCCTAAGTAACCTTATAAGGAGGAGTTAGGAACTTAAAACTAAGGGAGGCTATAGTATCGAAAAGGGTTAAGATATAGGGTAAGGTATAATTATAAAGGTCCTATAATAGGTAATAGGAGTTAAAGTCCCCGAGAATAATAGCCGGAGAGTAAATAAGGAATAATTAGGGTAAGAGAAGAATAGGTTTAGTAGAAATACTAAGAGGTAGGGAGTATAAAGAAAGAATATAAGGGCTATTATAAAAAGAAACCCCGGTAATATCCTCCGAGAGAACTAGGTCCTAGGACTTAATATTATATTACTTATAAATATAAATAAGTATATAGCTAGAGCCCTAGACGAGGTAATAAGGGGTAAGGCTAGGGAATAGTAGGCGGTTATACGAGTTAAGCTAGAACTCCTAAAAAGCGATTATATTATAATTAATAGTAGAGGAAAAGGTAAAATAGGTAAAGTAGTTTATACGCTAAATATTCTAGGTAAGGGTTATAATCTTTATAATAGTTATATCGAAAGTATAGAGAATAACGATTACGTAAAAGGGGTAAACTAAGTATAGGATAGAGTAGAGGATAATCCTCCCTTATTACCCTATTTACCCCTTCCCCCCTTAGTACCCCTTATACTCTTACGGGGGGCGGTTACTCCCTAAGAGGAGAATAAGCCTTATAAGGCTAAAGCCCCGCGGAGAGTAGGACTACCCTAGGTTATTAAAATACCTCGCGTTAAAGGTCTACCTTAGGGTATAGGGCTAGGGGTTAGATCTTAAGAGGAAATAAGAGTAATAGGGTTAAGAGGTTAAGAGCTAGCGAGATTAAGGTTTAGAGCGTAATCGAGGTCCCCGGGGGAGCCCTAGTAGGGTTATTTACGTAGAAAAACCTATATAAAGCCTTCGGTATTAGTATAAAGGGATAGGTAATAGGCGGGCGACTAGACTATAGGCGGCTCTTAGAAGTACTAGGGGTAGAATAAGTAATTAGCCTTAGCCTTTTCCTACTATTAGTAGGAAATAGGGTAGTCGTATACCTAAGTAGTATAGGTATTATCGTATAAAAGGTAATACTAGGGTTAATCCCCCTTATTAGTAGGGTAGGACCCCTCTCCTTTATCGTATAGGGCGGAACTATAATAGCTATAATAGGGGTTTTCCTAGTAGTATTTAGAGATATAATTATACTAAAAGTAATTATAGTATTACTTAGGGCGTATTAATTTATTATAGGGTTTATAATAAATAATCTCCGAGTTAATTATAAGGCTATTCGTATAAAGTCGGTTTACGTTAGCTATACTACTAATACCGAGAATAAGGTTTATTTAGGGGGTAATACCTTATAGGCCCTTGCGCGGCTTTATAGCCCTAGAGCGAGTAATATTAATACGGTTAATAGTATAAAGAATAACGAGGAGAGTATCGTAGTCCTAGAGAGCGGACTCTATATAAACGCCTTTAATAATAACGGCGAAAGTCTAGCGTATATATATCGTTTTTATACCGAATACTCGCTAAATCTAGCTATCCTAGTCTATAAGACTCTTTTTCTTAGCGTCGAAAGTAAGGATAATATTACCGCTTAAAAGGTATTAGGCTATAACTATAGCTAGTATACTTATTACTTTATTCGCCTTAATAATAAGGGTAGGAGGGGGTAAGGATAAAACCCTATTTATAATAGGAATATCCTTTAAGGAAACGAGGACCTCGTAATCGTATCGAGCGGGGACTAGGCAGACCCTTATCAGGGCGCTAATAATAGGTTCCCTAGCGGCGGCGAGAATAGAAGCCTAAGATAGCTAGCCGGAGGGGGCGGACTTCGTCTAGAGTACGAATATAATAGCTTTCTCTATAGTCTTTTAAATAGCCCTAGTAAACGATATAGGAAAGGGCGTAGAGTCCGCCGGAGGAGTAGTAGAACTCTAGGAGTAAAGTTTTTCGGCGAGGGAATTAATAATAGTCTATATAATACGAAAACTATCCTATAAGACTACCTAGGTAAGTTTATCGAAAGCGGACTTTAGGAGGGGATTAGTCGGAGCCTAAGGTATATTTACGAAAGGGTTATTAGAGGATAAAGTAATATTAAAGGAAGGCGAACCCGCCGGCTAGTTTTAGCGGGATTATCGGAGTCCGAGGGTTCCCCTATCGAGGTCTATGCCTTTACCCGGGTCCCCCCCGGAGGCCTTACCCGATAGCTCCGCGTACGGGGCTATCCTCCTAGAGGAAGGAGGCGTATAGAAGAAGCTATAAAGATAGGTTATTAGTCGTATCGAAAGGACTAGCGATAAGCTCCTTCTTATCGTATTACGATGTTTTTTAATTACCCTATATAGTATAATCTAGGAGATTATATAATACCTTAGGCTAGCCCTTATTCCCTTAATCCTATATACTAATTCGCGATTATTTTATAATTACCTAGTAAAGTTTAGCTTTATAACTAAAAAGCGTTTTATAATTAATATTATAATACTTTACGAATTATACGAATATAAAGAAATTTCGGAAATCCGCTAGATTAATAGTAAAAATAACCTAGTAAATACCTATATAAAGGCTAGTCTTAATCTTATACTTATAATACTTATTTTTATTAATACTTATTAGCTCTATATTAAAGTATTTATTTAATAACCGGTTTAATCGTTTAATATTGTTTTCTTTTATTTTTTTTAGTATTTTTTTTCCTTTCTTATTATCTAATAGCTTATTTTTTTTATTATTTTTTTTAGATTTTTTTTTACCCCTAATTTTCTTCTCCTATTTTCTCTATTTATTATTTTTATTATTTTTTTCCTTTTTTATTTTTTTTATTAAAATTACTTTTCCTCCTAGGTATTATCTAATACTAAAAAATACTAAAAATACTCTTATCTAATACTAAAAATACTTATAAAAATCCTCCTCCCCCTCTACTTATTATTTAATACTATAATATATTCCTCGTATTCCTAAGGATTACGCGGTATAAGCGCTACTATTATTAACCTTACCTAAGCCGGACTATTAGCCGATATACTCGCCGCCGCTAGGGTAATAATATTAAGTAGTCTATATAAACACGTACGTGTAAGAGGGGGAAGTAAAGGTAATCTAAATTATGTATAAGTGAAGATAGATACCTCTTCCTCGTCGTACGAGGAAGGGTAGCTATATATCTATTTACTATCCTATCCCTATCGACCCCTATCTCCTCTTCTAGAAGGAGACGCCTATAGGCTAAGTCGTATAATATAATAAGATATCCGGACCCCTATTCCTAAATCGTACGAGGTACGATAGTCCGGTAGCTATCTACTCTATAACTTCTTAGGGTAGGGATACTATAGGATACTAATAATAAGCGTATTAAGGAGCTTTTAAACTTTAAACCCGAAAATTTATATTTTTCTTCCCCTTTAGGCTCCGAGGTACTTTACTTTTACTTAATACCCTCTACTTTAATACCTCCTTAGCCTTAACCTCCTATTATTAATCCTAGTTATTCTTAAATAGTCTAGTAATTACTCGACTAGATTTAATAGTTAAAAAGGTAATTTATAAATACTTCGTTCTTACTTACGAAATAATAATAATACTCTTTTTCCTCGGACTTAAGTTAAGTATAAGATATTAAACTCTTTAATATTAATAAACTCGAAAAACGCCCTATTATTCGTAAATACTAGGACTAGCTCGAAGACCTAAAGGATACTTTCTTAACTACCCTTTATAAATATAAAAAGGATAATAATAAGATTTTAAAAGCGCTAGATTATATATACTCCGATCTTCGGACTTACTAGAAATCGTATAAATATAGATAATTATTAAACGAATAATCCTAACTCTTTAATAATTAGCTATTATTTAAATTATAGTTTTTTAACCTATTATAGGATCCTATTAACTATATTATATAAATAGCTATTATATATTAGGAAGCCTATTAAAGAGAAGGGTAAATACTATACGACTTTTATATTTACCTAGAATCCCTCGAATAGTACTTCGACTATCGACTAGAAAAGGAGATAGCCTTCTTATTTTTCGTACGACTTTTCCTATATATTTATACGAAGATCTTAGAATAATTATAGTTAAATACTTATAACTATTAAAGTATTATAGCCCTAGCTTAATAAATTTAGGATTTAGGATCTATAAGACTAACCCGATAATCTAATAATATGGTATTAAAACGACCTTAATCGGATAAAAATAATTCCTATTAGAGCTATAGGCTAAATTACTAAACTAATTCTTAATAATAATACGATTAAAAAACGGATTACTATAATAATTCCTAGTTATAATATAAGCCTATAAGCTTAGATAAGTCTAATAGAGGACTATTATTAAAGTATAACTACTATAAAAAAATCGGCTATAAAGAAAATACTTATTTTTCGAAATTCCTAGATAAGCTTAAGGCTACTTATTTAAAATATACTAAGGTATAAGATAGTTCTAAGGAGCTAAAAAACGAATAAACGTTAGATTAAAGGTCCTATCCCCGATATTACTAATCGAAAGGACTTTTTCCGTTTTTACTATAGTTTATTCGAGTCGAAACGCTATTAAAATAATTATTAATCTCGATACTTATAGCGAAATTAATTTTATCGATTCTACTTTCGCCTAATAGTATAGCCTTATATTAGCTAATAACTTACTTATTCTTAAGGATAGTTTAGTATTATTTATTACTAGTATTAATAATTATATAATAATAAATAGCCTTTAGATAATTAATATATTATTTTATAATAACTATAATACTAAAAAGACTATAACCTAATACTATATTAGGATTCTAGGCTAATCTTAAGACTCTTACCTAATTACTTTAAGTATACCTACTCTCCGCGAATATTATATTTATTTATCTCCCGATTCTCGTTCTTAGTAGTTTAAAGCTATAAAAGTTATTATAAAACTACTCTCCGCTTCGGATTTTATTAAGGAAGCTAAGAATACTATTTACGTTTTCTATATTATAATAAACCCTATACTATTAGTATTTACTAATAAAAAGGATATTAAGCCTCCCTTTATAAACGCTATCGAACTATTAATATTACTTAAAGGATTCGAAAACGTTTTTTCTAAGACGAGAATAGTTATCCTTTCTAATAAGAAAGAAACTATTTACGTAATCGATTTATAGCCTAATACTATTCCTCCTTAGGGATTAATTTACCCTCTTTTATAACTAGAGCTTTAAGTCCTTAGGGAATATATCGAAGACTTATTTTAAAAGGGATAGATTCGAGAATTAATTAGCCCTAAAGGCGCTTTAATCTTTTTTATCCCTAAAAAGGATAATAAACTTCGACTTTATATTAATTACTATAGACTTAATAAAATTATAATTAAAAACTAGTACTTACTCCCGTTAGTTTCGGAGATTATAGACTATATTTATAGGTTTATTATTTTTTTAAAGATTAACCTCCGTTATATATAATATCGTATTTATATTAAGCCTAGTAATAAATAGAAAACTACTTTTTACTCTTATTATAGTTATTTTAAATACTTAATTATACCTTTTAGCTTAATTAACGTACTAGTTATATTTTAGGGGTATATTAATCGCGTTCTTAAAAACTATATTAATATTATTTATATTAACTATTTAGACGATATTCTTATTTTTTCTAAATCCCTTAAGGACTATTATTATTATTTCTACGAAATTCTCTAAAAACTTCGTAAAGCTAATCTTTACGCTAACCTTTTTAAATATACATTTTATTAAACCTTTATCGAATTTTTAGGGTATATTATATTTATCGATAGTATTTCGATAAATCCTTAGTATATATAAGCTATAACCGATTAGGAAATACTAAAATCCTTTTATAATCTCTAGATTTTCCTAGGATTCTATAATTATTATTATCGCTTTATCCCTCGTTATTCGGGTATTATAGCCCCCTTTATAAATATACTTAAAGGGAGTAAAAAAGGGAAGAAGCTAAGGGCGTACGAATTCGATACCGTTTAGTATAATACGTTTAAGGAGTTAAAAGGGGTATTCGTAAAAGCCCCTCTCTTTATTTATTTTAAACTATAGAAATAAATACGAATCGAGACTAATATATCCGATTTTACTATATTTAGTATTCTCTCTTAGAGGGTAGATAATAACTAGTACTTAATTATTATTTATTAATTATAAAAATTTAATAGCCTAGAACTTAATTATATAGTCTTAGAAAAGGAGTTCTTCGTAATTATAGAGTTATTTAAGTATTAATAGTATTATATTAAGGGATTAACCTTTCCTATCGAAGTTATTTCGGACTACTCGAACCTATAATCTATAATATAATAAACCGACTTAAATTATTAATAATAAAAATAGGTTATATACCTCTCGCCCTATAATTTTTATATTCTTTATCGACCGGGAAAAAATAATTTAATAAATACCCTATTACAAAAACTATAATATAAAGGCGATTCGACGATAAAAGAATAAGGCCTTATAGCTATTCGTAATAAAATATAGTTTATACTATTAATATTTATTCTAATTTATATTAAGGCGGTTTATTCGGCTATATATTCTTAAGTCCTTCTCTACCTACTATATATCTAAAGAAGCCTTATAATTTACTTTCCCTACTATACTTAATAGTAATTAGGATTCTTAATACGTACTTTTTATATAGTTCTTAAAAAGACTATTATATAGGAGAGCCCCCTCGATTATAATATCTTTATTCCCTTATTTAAGCTATTTTAAAAAAGCTAAGCTAAAGATTAATACCTTTAGTATCGAAGGATAACTAAGTAAAACCCGACTCGGAAGGTGTCTAAATACTCGTATAACGACTTAGACGGATCGGTAGGAATCTTAAACAGGAGCTATAATATTATATAATACTATATAATTATATACTCGGTATTATATATAACTCTAGTTAAATATCGGTATAAATCCCTCGCGATTCCGATATAAAGTCGGATTAATATTAACTCGATTCCGAAGGATAGGAATAGGGGAATCTCGTATATAAATATTAGGTCTTATTCGTACGTTAAATAGAGAAGATAAGTATTTAGGACTAAAGTAAAAGTATATTTAGCGAGGATTACTATTAGTAAAGGTATTTTATCCCTTTATTATTCGATCGGTATATTACTATTATATTATACGTATATATAGGATTATTAAGTATAGTTATATATAAATATTATAGCGTATTAACCCGCTATATTCGGTAGGGTAATAAAAATACCTAACTAATACTAATTAATATTAGAAATAACTATATACTTTCGTATAATACTAGACTTAATACTACTTTACTAGAATAAAAGAATAGTTTAAATAATAGAAGTTATATACTCTATAGGATCCTAAAAGCTATAGCTATTTTCGATAATTTTAAATATACTTTTATTAGTATTTAGTTTAACTTCGATAAAATAGTTTTATAGTACTCGGTAAATACTTACTATAAGTTAATACTATTTACTCTTTTTTTCGAATCGGCTTTTCTCTAGTTTTAGTTAGAGTTTTTATCGATTTCGATTTAATTTCTTTTCGATTCTCTTTCGATATATACTTAAAGTCGACTTAATTTTAATCTAAAGTCGACTCCTATTTAAATTAGTTTCGACTATACTTATTTTATAAAATACGTTTTTACTTAGTAATTACGATATTAATTTTATAAATTTATAGACTTTTAAACGTATAAAACGGGTATATTTAAATAAGTAAAAAGGAAAAATAAATAAAGGAAAAAATAAAGGAAAAAATAAAGGAAAGATAATAAAAATAAAAGGAAAATTAAGTATAATTACTATAAGTATCCTAATAAGCGTTTAACGTAGGATAAACTATATTCGAATACTATATAATATTAGCTTAAGTTTAGTATAACTTCGAATCGAGTTTAATAAAATATTAAAGTAAGATTAGACTTACCTTATCCTATTACCCCTCCTTTATCGGGTAGTTTATAAATACGAACTCGCCTAAGGTAGAAGTAAAAGCCATAGTTAATACTAGGGTTTATATCCCTAAAATTAGCTAATAATTTTATAAGTTCTATATACTTAAAGAGGAGTTTATACTATATTATAGCGCTTTCCCCCCTTCCCGTATAGGTAATAGGCTTTTACCTTAGTTAACGCTTATACCTAATACGTATTAGTTAAAGGAGGCTATTCTAATAATTTACTAATATAAGATTAGTATAGGATAGCCTAATAGACTATCCCCCGAACTATAGTATACTAACGAGTAAACGATAGTATTAGGGGGGGAGGGATAGGGGTTAGTATAATAAGGGCTAGGGTCGAGAATCGAAATATACGAGGTATTAATAAAGTAAGAGGAGGAGGAGGAGGAGTCCGACTAGAAATAGAGGTACTATACCTACGAATAAAAGTAGAAATAGGGGCTAAATCGACTAGAAGTTAGTATAATTTTAACTTAAAACCTAGCTAATATCGACTTAACTTCGATATTATTTTATTCTAAGTTTATACTTATCCTTAGCTTATTTTAGGATAATTCCTTAATAAACTAGAGATAAGCCTTAAATAATATAATAATAGGGTTAAGATAAATAGTAACTTACTATAATAAGGAGGGGGGAGAAGGACGAGGTTAAGCTTATTATTATTATTATTATCGCTACTATTATTACTATTATTATTATTACTAATACTAATACTATTACTATTATTATAGCTAATATTACTATTACCGCCGTATTTATTATATTTACTACTACTACTATAGCTACCCTAAGTCGACGAAAACGGTATTATAGGGGTTATTATACCTTAAGATAAACGCGTATTAACTATAGTTTAATTTCTATTCGATATTAGCTTAATTCTTACTCGAATTCGACTTAAAATTATAATAAATACGGTTTAAACTTATATTAAGGAAAATAATAATAATAATAGTAATAATAATAGTATAAGGAGGAAGAAGAAATAATTTCGGAGAATTTTTCGTATAGGGTTATTAACCTTATAGGGTTATATAAGGCTAGAGCCTTTAATTACCTACCCTACCCTACTACGTCTTACTTAGTACGCCTATAGAATTTTTTTTTTACCCCTTTCGACTCGACTCGGTCTTTTTATTTCTTTTCTTTATTTTTCTACTTATTTTTTACCTACGTTTTTTAACCTTATTTTTCGTTTTTCTCTTCTTTATTTTTCGTTCTCGCGGATATATAACCCTTCGTATAAAAGAAATAGTACTAGGGGTATAAGGTCCGACTATATTTTCGACCTAATTTTAATATAAGTTTAACGCGACTTTAAAATAATTTTAACGCGTTTTCGACCTAATATCCCTAGGATATACGATACGATAAAATAATATATCCTAGGGATATATAATACTATTAAGTATTATATTTATAAATATATAATATAATAAAGTAATATACGCTAGGAAGAACCTATTTAAGTTAAATCCGGATTAGTCTCTTATTCGACTAGACCTCTAGATCTAAATAAGAAAGTAATTTAAGAATATAATAATAGTCTATACTACCTCTTTATCTAATTATAAAAAGAAAAGTTACTAGTATCTAAATACTCGTATAATAACTTAGATAAATCGGTAGGAATCTTAGATAAGAGCTATAATATCGTATAATACCGTATAATTATATACTCGGTATTATATATAACTCTAGTTAAATATCGGTATAAATCCCTCGTAATTCTAATATAAAGTCGGATCGATATTAACTCGATTCCGAAGGATAAGAATAGGGGAATCTCGTATATAAATATTAGGTCTTATTCGTACGTTAAATAGAGAAGATAAGTATTTAGGACTA
>PDHP01000287.1:0-35377 GCA_003339455.1 Ophiocordyceps camponoti-leonardi (nom. inval.) | reverse complement strand
TATTATTATTATTATTATTATTATTATTATTATTATTATTATTATTATTATTATTATTATTATTATTATTATTATTATTATTATTATTATTATTATTATTATTATTATTATTATTAATAGGGTAAATATAATAGGCTTAAGTAGGTTAATAAACGCTTATATAAATAATAATTAGGGTTATATAGCCTTATTCTACTCCTTCTTTATAATATTATATAACTTCTTAATAAGCTTTTAAAACTATTATTTTATTAACTCCCCCCGTATAAACCTTACTCGTATTATTTACCTTAGCTAAATTCAGGGATTTACCCTATTTAATAAAGACTATTAATTCTACTATCTTTTAGGCTAATACTAATAATATTAGCTATTACTTATTAATACCTTATTCGCCTTTTACTTACTCCTTTAATCGATTCTTACCTTCGTATAATACGCGTATAATATAGTATAATAATAATAAGTAGCCGATTAGGTATTTACCCCTTATTAGCTATAGCTCTTTACTCTTTGCCTAGACTCTACTTACTCCTTTTTACTACTATTTATTTACTTTTTTAATCCTAATAAAAGGAGCCCCTTTTAATTAAGTATACTATATATAGGCTATAGGGAATATTATATAGTTTATTAAGCTTTATTAGCTAGGTTTATATAATAGGAAATACGTTAATTATAGGGTATTTATTAATTATATACTCCTTAATTACCTCCCCTTTTATTACCCTTATAATTACCTTTTTTTATAAAAAAAGGGGTTAAATATACTTATTAAGGTAATAATAATAAAGGAAGAAGGAAGGAAAAAAGGAGGGAGGAGTAGTTAAGGTTTTTATACCCCTTTTTCTACTATACCTTACCGTCTTTTATATTAATATATCGGGTTAGGTTTTCTTTTCTCCGCTCCCTCCCTTCTCTCTCCCCCTACTTACCTTTTATTTACCCCCCCCCCCCCCCCCCCCTTTCTTCCCCTTTTTTCTTATATAATTTATAAAAGTACTTAAGTAAATAGCTTATCCTATTATACGTTCGTTTACCCCTACCCTATAGCCCCCCCCCTTGGGGGCCTAGGGCCCTACTTTTACTCTACTATTAGGGGGTTTTGCCCCTTCTAGGGATTTTTCCTACTTAGTATAATAGTAAGGTTCTAGAAGCCCTTAAAAGCCCTTAGAATAGATTTAAATAAATAAATAAATAGCCCTTAGAATTCTATTTCTACTAATTATATTAAAGGTAAGAGTATATTAGGGTATTTAAAGTCGACTAAAAAGGTACTTACTAAGATCCTACCTATTATCGAGCGTATTAATAGTCTATTTAGTACGAAAAAGGGTAAAAAGCGACTAAAAGTACTTAATACTACCCTATAACCTAAAATAATTATAACCCTTATACTTACTATTATTCTAAAGCCTATAATAATCCCTAAACTAGTAATTATCGAATATTCGGGTCCTATTAATAATATAGTTAATAAGCTTTTTAAATCGTTTCCTATACCTATTATTACTATTACCGCTAAAAAGGGGAAGGGGAGGGTATTATCTAGGTATTATTCTTCTCCTCCTACTTTACCTTTCTTATTCCTAGCTAAGTCTATTATATAAAGGGCTTAAAAGTATAAAGCCCTACTAAAAAGAGTAGCCCCTTCTCTTCTACCTCCTATTTAAGAAAACGAGTTATTAAATAATAATAATAATAATATACTTACTATTTAATACGAAAGTATAATAGCTAGTAATATAGACTTAGTTAATATACTAGAAGAGCCTACTATTAAATATATTTGTATTAATTCGCCTACTCCTATCCTTAATATAATTAAAAAGGTAAATACTTATATACCCTTTAATCGTTAATATATAATTAGTTTATATAATAAAATCCCTATAAAGGTATTTATAAGGCTTTTAGCTAATAAATTATTTAAATATAAGGCTAATAAAATAAAGGTATAAAAGGTAATTAAGAATACGTTTAAGGCTATTAAAACTATTACTAAGGTAATAGCCTTTTTAGCCTAGGCTTAGTCTTACTATATTAATATACTTATTTATACTAAGCCTTATCCTATTATTATACTTAATAATAATTATATACCTCGCCTTATACTATATTCTACTTCTACTTTTAAGGCTAATAAGGATAAGACTCCGAAGTAATTTAGCTAGGATTTAGGTATTAATATAGCCGGCTTAAGGGGGCGTTTTATTAGCTCTTTTATATATTAGAATAAGAATAAAGCCGGTTTATATATATTTTAATAATAGTTTTATTTTATATTATCCTTATAATTATATAGAATTATTCCTTATTAGGATAACCCTTAACCTATTTATTATAAAGCTATTTAATAAGGTTAAACTAATAAAGGCGGGTATACTAGAGTATTTATTTTATAATTATAATTATTTCCTTTAGTATTAAGAAATATTAATATATTTTTTAGTTCGAGCTTTATATTTATAATAGTTTTAACCTAGTACCCGAGTAATTATAATACTTAAGGAGTATATAAAAAATATCCTTTAGTACTATACTATAAGGGTATAAGGGTATTATAATATTTAATACTTATTAACGAAAAAGAAAGTTATATAGTTTAATCTTCCTAGTCCTTATTTATACGATTATAGTACTAATATACTTTAGAATATACTTATACTTTTTTATAATATCCTTAAGGTAAAAGGTTAGTACGAGGTTTATTATAAAGAATTTATACTTACTATTCTACTTTTTTTTATTATTATAATTAGGATTTTATTCTTTTTTATTTCTATTTTTATTCGTCCTTAATAAGCTATAGTAGTAATATAGGGTTATTAGAGAAATTCAAGAGGGTGGTTTTCCCCCAGGTCCTCTGGTTTTTCCACCCTATAGACTATTTGCTTGTTTCCTAGATACCTTATAGGTCCCTAGTATAAGTTTTAATAATAATATTAGAGAAATTCGGCTTAAGTATACTTTTAACCTAATTATATACTTATTTATAAAGCTTTTAAAAAGGCTATTAGCTAATTAATTACCTAAAGAGCCTATAGGCTAGGAATTATATAAAATATCTAAAAACCCCCCTAAAAATAGCCTTAATTTTATTAAGTATTCCCTACCTTTATAGCTATTATACTATCTGAATTATTCTTTAATTTAGGTAAATATTAATCGGGGGAATTATTATCTTAGCTTTAAAATAATAAATAAGTATAGCTCGAAAAGCTCCTAAGACTATATAAAGATACTAAGTTTATACTTTACCTAACTCTCTTATTACCCTTTTAAGTATACTATCTTATACTATTATATTATAAAAAGTAATTATTATATAAGTAATTAAAAACCAGATTACCTTAATATTTATTTATTTAATCTTACTCTAGTAACCCTATAGGTATCTAGGAATCTATCTAGCTAGCTATAGGGAGGAAAAACCGGGAGGACCTAGAGGAAAACCCCCCTCTTCTATAGAATAAACGCCCAAAAACGGGCAGGACTCGGCAGTATAAGCAGGAGTAATAGTAGGTTAATCCTAACCCTACTAGGCTATAATAAAGAGTAAGAAAAGGGGGGGGGGGAAGGGGTAGAAAAGAGGGTAAAAAGGGGAAGGAATTAGGGTAAAGCTTAGGGGGAAGGGGCCCTCTATATAAATAAGGGCGCTAAGGTAATAGGGTAGATTATTAAGGTAAAGGCCTTATTTACGCGGGGTAAAAATACCCTATACGTATTAGGGTTATTACCTAACTTTTCTATAATAATAATACTTATAATACGTAAAAATACCTTAAAAAGTTAATATAGGTACTAAGTAAGAAATACCTTATAATAATTATATTTTGTATATTATCTAATAATAAGCTAGTATACTAGTTAATAGCTATTAGGACTAATATTATAAGTAAAATCCTATAATAAGAATAATAATAATATTAACTAAAGTAATAACTACTATTAACTCGTATACGGCGTATACTAAAGTAAATATAGTTTATTATAAGGTATATAGGATTTTAGCGAGGATAATAATAGGATTTAATTAAAAGTTAAATAGTACTTAATATAGTTAAAGTAGGCGTAAAATTCTATACTAATTTTAAAGTAAAGAATACTAAGGAGATAATAATAATAAAGGAGTTTAGTAAAAAAGCTAGGCTAAAGGCAGCTAAGATTATTTAAGGCGATTCCGAGTAAAAAGACTAGTATTATAATATATACTTAATTCGGAATAAAGCTAAGGCTATATTACTCGATTAATACTCTATTAATACTAATAAATCTATTATTCGGGCTATAAAGAATATTAAGGCGGAGTTAAAAGTATTATCGGGAATAACTAGGAAGATTATAAACGCTATAAAGGATATTATAAAGTCTTTATAAACGCTAATTACTATTATTTAGAAGAATAATAAATCCTCTTAGCTTATAACTAAGGCTTTTATACTTATTAACTCTAATACTTAAAAGGCTCTTAAAACTCGTATTATTAATAAAGGGAAGGGTAGGATAGTATTAGGCGATAATATTAATAGTATAAAATACTATACTATTATAGTAGGATTATCCCTAAATACCCCTAACCCTCTTATAACCTCTACTATAAATATAAATAATAATATAAACGAGTCGCCTATTATAATAGCGTATAATAGTAAATAACCTATTATTATTATATCTAAGCGAATTATTCTATATAGAAAGTAGAAGAAAAGTAGTAGGTTAGCGAAATAATTAATCGAGAAAGTTAAAGCTAGCCTATTAACCCTAGTACTAAAGGCAATATTAGCTATAGTTCGTAATAACCCCGCCTAGAAGATTCTACGTAAGTATTATAATAATAAGGATAGTAAAATAACTTAGGTAAAAGTAGGTAATTAATAAATATAATAAAGATTAGTCTATATATACGGCTATAAACGTATAACCTAGGATATAATTAAGGTAAAGTATAAGGAGTTTATTAATATAAATTAGTAAAGGCTTCTATAATATAGTATTTATTTAGCGAGTATAATACTACTTAAATAATATTATAGCTTTAAACGTAGGTATTTATCGATTATTATTTATTATAAGAATAAAGACTAATATTTATCGTATTTCTAATAGTATAGAATAATATAATAGATATTTTCTAGTCCTCTCCTATAAGAGTAGAGGGGAGTAGTAATATCGGGAATACGCTACTAGAAGAGGAACTCTTAGAAGCCTATCTTACCCGTTTATAGCTATAGGTATAGGAAGCTAGACGGGAAGAGGGAGCTATAGTATTAGTTATTTTATAGTCTAGTCTCTAAGCGATCCTACCTTCTTGCCTAGTCTTTAGCTAGATAATAACGGAGGAAGGTATTTTTAAGGAGGGTAATAGTATTAGTCTAGGCTTATACCTACTTAATCTTTTATAAAAAGGGAGTATAGCCGGGCTATTATCGGGAGAGTTAATACTAGGAGAACCTTATTAGGTATCGGCTAACTTCGTAAAAAGCCTGCCTAATTTTATCTAGTATTCTTGTTCGTTCGAGGCGTATAAAAGAGCAAGCTATATACTAGTTAAAATATAGGTTAATAGGAGGGGTTTAAGTCTTAGACTTAAGATAATAAATAGGGGTAGCCTTATAAGCGCTAGTAATAGTATAAAGGTATATAGACTAAGCCTTAATAAGGTCCTTAGTTATTCTTAATAGCTTATTATTATATAGTATAGGGGTATAAAAGGTTATAGCGGTATAGTTAATAAGGGAGTATATAACTTTATTATAAACCTTATAAGCCCTAGTTATAGGGTATTCTTATATAAAGGCTAATATTATAATAAGGGTAAGGTTCTACTATATAAGCTTATTTCGAAGTACCTTAAGGTATACTTTCTATTATAGTTTATAATAAACCTAGACTCCGAGGAGCCTTACCTTTATAACTAGGTAGACTTAATAATCCCTAAGGCGAACCGGGGTAGTATTTAATTATTATTATTTCGAAAAATAGATAAGTTTACTCTTATTAAAGCTAAAGAATATATTATAGTCTATTACCTAGTCCTTATAAACGCGCTAAGCGGATTATAGTTATCTTATAATAATCCTAGTATTAGGCCTAATACTAAAAAGATTAGTATTATTTATAAATCCTATAATAGTAAGGCCTTCCTTATACTAAAGTCGGTAGTAAAGTAGGGCTATATAGGGATAAATAAAATAGTAGAGAAAGGAGACCCTTAGGGGACTCCTATAAGGACTAGGACTAAAACGAAGGTTCTACTATTAAAGTAAAGTCTAAAAGTATAGTCGGAAAAATAACTATATAGGAAGCTAATAACCTAATAAGGGTAATTAAAATAATCGAGTTTATTTAAGAGCTTAGAGTACTAAATAGTATTAAAAACTCCTTTAATATTAAGTTAAAAAAAGAGGCTACCCCCTTCCTAGCCTATATAGTACGAATAAGTTTTATAATTATAAGAATAGCTATTTTAGTAAATTTATATTTATAATTACCTATTTATCCGTCTAAGAGTAGACTATATATTTCGGCGGTAAAAGAAATAATTCGCCTAATAATCCACTTAAGGATTTTCCCTAAATAATAAAGGAGTAAAATTAGTTTATATCCGCTAGCTTATTAGTAAATATCTAATTATTTACTAGGTTTATATAAAACGATAATAATCGTAGAGTATAGGTAGTAAGGGAAATAGCTAATATTAATATATACCTAAAAAATTACTATAAAAGGGAATATAAGGGCGGAGGAGTATATTTTTAAAAACCCTACTAGAATAGTATTAATTCTAATAGCCTTTTATAATAGTATTCTACTAAAGGTAATCTTAATATTTAATACGATAATCTTCTATAGGAGGTAGAACTTAGGCTATAGGTAGTAATATTTAGGGGGAGGGAGGTCGAGGGATAAGGGGAAAAAATAGTAATTAAGAACTATTACCTTCTTTTCGAATATAGTAATTAGGCTATTATTAGGCTAAAGTTAGGGAGGAAGATAAATAGGGTCTAGGGTAAGTTTATTATATATTCTTACTTAATACTTAATAGCCTATAGTTTATCGGGGGAAAAGCCTATTTTCTCGAGGAAGGATTTTTAATAAGCTTATTTAGCGTTTTATACTTCTACTTTTTAGTATTATATTATTACCTATAAGTCCTCCTAATAGGCTTATATTCTATTTTATTTATACCTATATTAGGCCCTTTTAGCGTTTTATATTACTATTATTATAATTAGAATAAACTATTACTTACCCTAGCCGTATTATAGGACTATAAATAGGATAATATACTAAATAATACTATAAAGGTTATTATAAAGCCTATTAAGTATAAGGTTAATATTAACTAGGGTAAGGAGAAGGCTAGGAATAAAGCGTATTTAAGCCTAGGCTTTTTTTAAAAACGCTATCTTTATCTACTTATTACTACTATAGTCTTAGGTTTAGGGAGTTAGTTTAATCGGGTAATCTATAGGTAACCGTTTAGGGGATATAATTAGAGCCTAATAAGTCGAGGTTTAGACTAGAGAAGGCGGTAAGAGTATCCGGGGACGCTTAGATAAGGTTAAGAGTATTATCTTTATAGCTATAGAAGAACCTAATATACTCGCTATATAGGGTAAGGAGGGTAAGCTATAATCGGGTAATATATTAGAAAAGTCGGTTTAAATACGGGCTAGATCTCTTAAAGGTATTCTACGCTAAATAATATATATTAAAGTCCCCTAAGAGGATTTATTATAAGTATAGGCTTATTATAGAGAGAATACGGTTAACTATTATAATAAAGCTATTAGGGGGTAAATAGATAATAAGGAATTAAAGGCTATTAGCGAAGAAGATAGAGTACTAGTCTTCGCTAGCTTTAGCTATTTATAAAGAGGGGGGTATTTCTTATAAATATATAGTATAGTTCGATTATTATTATAAATAAATCGGTATAGGGCTATACTTAGGTAAGGGGGTATAGTATTAGGGTATATAATAATTTCCTAAAGAAATATAATATTATATATTAATATATTATAAAGGATAAGCCGGGCTAGCTTATATTACTTATTAATATTCTATAAAAAGGCTTTTAATTATATAAAGAAGCTAAGGTAGAAGAGGATTTAGCGGAAAATAGGGATATTAGGATAATAATAAGCTATATTCTATCGGATATTAGGGAGGTATTCTTATAATTATTATACCTTCTTTTAGGAGTAAAAAGAATAGGTTCTAGGGGAGTCCTATTATTATTATTATTTATCCTTATTAATACTAGGCTAGGGGTAATCGGGAAAAAGGTATTATATACCCTCTTAAGGAAATATCGTATTATTTTAGGGGTTTTACTAAGTACTAGGGCTTTATACTAGGGTTAGGCTATAATCGCCTATAAGAAGTAGGCTTACTAGGGTATATTTAAGGGAGGGTTATTAATAGGAAGTATAAGCTATAAGGAAGGTTATAAAAGGGCAACAGGGGGTTTTATAGGAATAAAAGAGGTATATTAATAGGGTTTAACGAATCTAGTAAGTCTTCGGTTATAATTCGCTATAGCTTTATCCTATTTTTCGATAACTACTAGGTAGGAGTATAACTATACTAAGTAATCTCCTTAGTAGAAAATATAGTAGAACTTAACTCTATTATACCTAGTTTTATAATTATTCTTATTCTCGTATACTATAGCCTTATACTTTTTATAAAGCTTTAGCGCTAAATAGGATTATAATATATAGCCGAAGAAAAACTTCTCTTATTAATAGGCTAGAATCGCTTATTAGCCTTCTCTATCTATTTTATACTTAAAAACTATTATTTAAAGTTGTTAAGGACGTATATCCTCTATTATAGGGTCGTCGGGCGATACCCTATCCTCCGGGGTACTAATAGTAGTTAACGAGGGCCCTCGTAGCCTTAATTAGTCTAATTAGTACCTAGGAGTAAGCTAGGGGTAATTTAACCCGATATCGTAGAATTCCTAGTTAAGGGTAGAAGGGGACGATAATAGGATACTAGCTAATACTAACCTTAAGTACGCGTATAATAAATTAGCCGAAATTATACCCTAATTACTTTTTTAATATATATAGTATATTATAAATACGCTATTAATAAGGCTTTAGGATTAACTAGACCTAGAACCTACCCCTACTAGGCTATTAGACTCTATTACTATAGTAATCGAACGTATTATTAAAACCGCTATTTCTTAAGCTCTTAAGTATACGCTAACCCCCTTTATAACTAAGCCTACTTAGGTAGGAGTCCTTATTAGCTCTAGCTTTACCTAGGTAATAATTATTAAGTCTATCCCCTATTATATAGACTATAAAATCATAGTCTTTATAAAGGGTATTATTATTAAAAATAGAGTAATAGCCTTTACGCTAAAGGAGATAATAGGTATAATAAATCGAGCCCTTAAATATAATATAGCTATTATTATTAAAAGGCTCTTAAACGGTAATATAATAGTTATCTTCGACCCGGATAAGAAATAATACGCTAAGAAGGATAATTAAATCCTAATAGTCTTCGGAGATAGAGCGATTAGGAATAAGCGTACCTTTACTATTATTATAAAGGGGGTTTATACCTCCCTTACTCTCGGGGATAAGGAGACTTTCCTATAGAGTATTCGTATAATAAATAAGGTTAATATTTTATAAGCCTAAGCTTTATAGCCTAGAACCGAGATAGCCCCTCGTATAATAGTTATTCTAGGGGTAATAATCGTCGAGAAAACTAACTAACTTTATACTAATAGGTTAATCCTAAATACTAAAATTACTAAGTATGAATTATACGATAATTCGGTCTAGCCTTATTAATACTATAAGTACTATTAGTTTAGCTATATTATAAAATACTATAAATTAATAGCTTACTATAGCCTATACGGGGTAGCCTTTTATCTAAATAGGGGTAAGGATAAATACCCTTTACGATTAAGCGAGAAGCTAAAATACTATATCTTTTATAAGGGTAATTATACTATATAGGCTAAAGAGTACCTTATTATAAAGAAGTATTAGGATAAAGCCTAAGAAAACTTCCCTTATTACCCCTAATAGTTCTAGAATAGTTAAATACTAGCCTCCTAAACTTCTATAATAGACTATAATAGGTTTTAGACTATATAGACTCGGAAACGCCCTTAGGGGTTTTCCCCCCCCTTTACCTTAGATAATTAAGTCGATATTCGCTACTTTAGTAACCGACTTATTAAAGGCTACCCCTATAGTATTTTTAAGCCTACCCCCTACTATTCCTAGTCGATTATTCTAAGCTCTTTACCTAATAATTCTTAAGGCTATTACCTAGAATATACGGAAGTAGAACTTACTCGTATATATTACCCTTTATAGCCCTTATAATTACGATATTATAGTTATTTAGGAGCTATAACTAAATAAATATAATCGCCTACTTATACCTAGAATTATACTCTACTATATTATCTAGAGTAAAGGTAGAGTAATATTATATATTTATAAATAGTATAACCCTAATACCTAACTCCTTATTACTAGACTTAATATTATTAGTATTTTCTTTACTAAGGCTTAATAATAAGTTCTTTCTTTTTATTCGCCTCCTCTTAGAGTTAGAACTAGCCCCCTATTATATCTCCCTAACCTAGTTATAGTATTAGAACTACTAACTCTCCTTAGCAATTTTAACCTATACTACCCTATATAGGACCTTTATAAACGTACTTCGCCTTATATAAACGAATTCCTCCGGGTTATTATTATTTTTAATATTAGGCTTATTATTCCCTAGGGTAAGGTAATATATAAGGTTTAAGGAAAAAAGACTAGTATTATCGATTTAATTTAGGCTTTCTTAGAATTATATACCTCTTTCTAGGGGATAGACCTAGACCTACTAGGCTTTAATTATAACCCCTAGGTTACTTATATTAAAATGGATATAGTTCTTTATTATAACCCGGTTTAGTTATAGTACTCTTTTAACC
The DNA here is from genome assembly GCA_003339455.1 of Ophiocordyceps camponoti-leonardi (nom. inval.). NCBI lineage: Eukaryota > Fungi > Ascomycota > Sordariomycetes > Hypocreales > Ophiocordycipitaceae > Ophiocordyceps > Ophiocordyceps camponoti-leonardi. The sequence continues at coordinate 24,398 of PDHP01000287.1, read as the reverse complement.
TTAATCTCCTCTATTATAAGGCCTACGATAAACTAGACCCTTCTAGGGTCTAGATTAATTCTATTACTAAACTTAAAGGGTTATTCGATTAGCTTTATAATAAACTTAAAAGACTAGCTATATTAATTATTCTATAGTAAACTCGAACCTTTATTAAAAAGGTACTCTAGTAAAACCGATAAATAGTAAAGGCTATAATTATAGCTAAGCGTTTTTAGTAATACTAGTATACTTTATAAACCCCGGTAGATTAGAAAGAGTACTAGGAAGTAGTTTACTACTAGAAAATAACTATAAATTAGGCTTAGCGTAAAACCTAGCGTAAGCTCCTAGAGAATATATTATAATAAAGCTTAATACTATAGTTATTAGAGTACTAGGCTAGACTATAATCCTAAGTAGTACCTAAACTAACTTATATACCCCCTTTTTATTAGGATATAGATTCCCCTTTATAATCTACGTTCGAAGGAAAAGCCGATCTCCTAGCCTAAAAGTTCTTTCCTACCCCCCTTTTTAGTACCCTAGCTTTAAGCTTACTAGAACTAGGACCTCTTTTAAAGGTATCCTAGGATATTATTACCTAAGATATCTAGAAAGCTCTTTCCTCTATTATATTATAGAAGTCGGTAGGGCTAAATAGGATACCGATTAGATTCTTTAAAGGCTATAAATACCCCCTTTTAATTATACTCTAAAGGCTATTCTAAGGGTATACTAGGCTAGGCTATTTCCCTTAATAGTATAGGACTTCTATAATTAGTATACTATATAAGGTAAGTAAAAAAAAGGAAGTATATTATATACTAGGTAATTATTAACCTATTTCCCTCCTTAATATTATTAATAAAGTCCTAAAGATTATCCTAGCCTAAAGAATTTCGAATATAGTAAAGACTAGTAATATTATACTTTATAGCTAAATAAGTAATAAATAGAATAGGTTAATAAATATAGTTATCCTTATACTTAGTAAGATTATATAAATAGTATAGAATAATAATAGTATAGTCTTTTTTCTTATACTAGACTTAATAAGGGCCTTTAATTATATTTTATATAATAAACTCTTATAAACGCTTAACGCCCTTAGGTTCCCCCCTTAGCTCCTAGCCTTTCTCTATTCCTACCTTATTAACCGCTTATTAAGGCTTAAGTTCGATAAACGCTTTTCTAAAACTATTATTATTATATAGGGGGTCCCCTAGGGCTCCTCCCTTTCCTTAGTTCTTTTCCTCTTATATATTACCTTATTATACTATTACCTTAAGACTTTACCTAGTATTATCCTAGTAGGCTTCGCTAATAATACGAATATTCTTAGTATTAAGTATATTAGGGCCTAGGCCCTATACTAGCTTAAGCGCGTATAAGAGGTTTATAAAACGTAAATAGTAAAATATAAAATATTCTTCTAATTAGCGAAAAGCGAACTTATTTACTTTATAAAATTAAAGTAGGCTAATACGATTAGGCTTTACCTTAGTATTAACTTTATTTAGCCTATATAATTAGCCTATTTCTTAGGAGTCTAGATTTATTAAAAGCTATAATAGTATACTTACCTTAAATAGATTATAATTAAATTTAAAAAGTAAGCGCTAGCTTTTATTAGGCTAGCTATTTTTATATAGGGTTATACCCTAATTCGGGTAAGGGAAATATATACGAAGGTTATTCGCTTAGTTATTACCTTCGGGTATATTAACTATTTATAGTTAACCCCCCCCTAAGAGCCTTTATAAGGTACCCTTAATAAGAATCTTATTAAAACCTAGAATAAATACTTATAAGTAGTTATAAGTACTTATAAGGCTACCCTAGTATATTACCTCGAGGCTAAGGTATATATCCCTTTTATCGACTTTTACTTAACGTATTAAATAGTTTATACCTATTATTACCTTAAGACTACTAGGCTTTTAGCTAAGATTTAGGATACCTCCGCTAAAGCCTAGAGGTCCTCCTACTATTATTATAATCGCTTACGTTAATTATAACCGATAAAGACTATAATACTTAGAATTATTATTATTCTTACTTGTTTTTAGGTTAATACTAATACTATAGAGAATACCTTTAAGTAGACTCTAAGCCTTTTTAAAGAGCGTTTATACGAGGAATAGTTTTACTATTAATCGGTTATAAAAAGTAGGATTAAAAAGGATTAGTAATCCTATAGCTATTTAATAAATACCTTACCCTTACTTTAACCTAGTATTACTCTTTATATTTATAAGGACCTTCTAAAGTTTTTTAGCTTTACCCTTACTTAGCTTTATACTAGATAAATTAGCCTTAACTAGTTCTTATAAACGTATAGGGTCCCTAAGGTAATTTCTCCTAAATATAACTATAGTATAAGGAATAAGACCCTAATTTATATTTTCCTTTATTATCCCCTTATTACCCCTAATTAGCCCCTTTATAACTTATATAGCCTTCTTATTTAGGATAACTAGGATTATACTAGGGCTTTTAACTAGCCTTATAATATTATTACCCTAGCTAAATAATTCCTTTTACTTTATAAACTATATTAATTTAACCTTATACTTTAGCTTTACTTAGGTAATAATAATATTAATTCTTCTACTTTAACCCTATTTAAAGGGGGTATATACTATTAATATCTATAAAAACTATAGTACTATTATTTACTTATAGCTATAACCCTACCCTTTTTTCTTAGGATAATTATAATTATACTTTCTCCTACGATTAAATACTACTAGAGTAGGAGTCTTTAGCTCCTACTTAGCCTTTTCTAGCTTAGGGTTACTTATAGTACTAGGCGTTATAGGCTCCTCGATAAGCCTTACCCTAATATTACCCTTTTCCTACTTAGAACCTTTATTCTTAATTATACTTCCTTTAAATAGGCTTATATACTTCCTTTTCTTAACCCTAAGCGCCTTTAGGGTAAGCGCTATATTATAATAACCTAGTCTATACTTTAGATAGTATAGAATTTTCGTAGACTTAAGAGTACTATATTCGGCTATACTAGTATTATTATTAATATTTTCTAGGAAGTCGATTATACGCTAAAACTATTCCTCTATATTATTTACTCTACTTAGTATTTACTCTATAAAACTTAAGGACTAGGCGTTAAATAGTTTTTACTCCTAGGCTTAGGCTTAAATTACTATTATAATTACCTTATTATTAAATAAACTAATTATTATCTCCGAAATAGAGTCTTTAGCCTTAATTATAGCTAGAACTTTATATAAAATAGGGGTTATCCTTTAGGTAATAGCTATTATACAATTAATCTAGTTATTAATAGCTTTTACCCTAGTATAAGCCTTCTTAACCTTTTTAATTAACTTCTTCTATTACTATACGTTAGTTTATTCTTCCCTAGAGTAATATAGGAATAATACCTTAATAGTATTTTTATAATTAGGGCTTTTTTTATAGTAAAGGGCTATTACTACTTTAACCGCCTTAGCTAACTCCTTATTCTCGATTAGACTATATTTCTACTAAGTATTATAGTACTAAATATAACTACTAGTAATAGTAATTACCCTAAATATTAATAATAATAGTATAGTCTTAGGATAAGTACTTACTTTTCTATACTTAGTAAAGCTTATTATACTAGATTAATTAAATTAAGTATTACTAGTAGGTAATATTATAGGGGTAGTCTTTAATAGTAATTAGAAAGGGTATTTATAATTATTTAGCTATTAATTAATCCCTTCTTACTAGCCTCTACTAGGGGGTATTTACTTTTAATTAATTTATAATTACTTATAATAAGAGTAATTATATTAGTAGGGGGGGGCTTACCCCCCTTCTTATACCCTAGTAGGGGTTAGGTTATTAATTATATAATAGTAGAATTCTTACTACCTAAAGGGGGTATATACCTATATACTATATAAGTACGTATTAGCTATTATATAAGTATATACCTAAGTATATACCCCTTTAAGTAGTATATACTAATATAATCGGGGGTATATACCTACTTATAATAAACCTATACCCCTTTTTCCCTTTCCCTTGGTATAATTTCGAGCTATTAGCTTTACTTCTTAACTCGTTAAGTTCCCGGCCTTACCTAGGGCCTGTCTAGTACTTAAGCCGTATAGGGGGTTTTACCCTTTAGGGATTTTTCCTTCTCGTTTAAGTATTATAGTTCTAGTAGTTATTTATAGCCTCTAATATTAAATTTAATTTAATTTAATATATAGCCGAATTTATAATAATTATAGTATTATTTCGGTTAAATAGAGTTTTTATAGGGTTTATAAATAAATAGCTAGGCGTTTATAACTAAGCCTAGGTTATAGAATCGGTTTATATTTATCGTTAATATAAGGCTAATAATAATAGTTATCTTAAGTACTCCTAGACGAGTCTTAAGCGTTTATACGTAAGAAACCTTAACCCTATTAACCTCCTTAATCTCTCGAATAAAGTTATCGTAATCCCTAGTAGTAATATAAAGGGGAATACCCTTAGCGATAATCGAGTACGAGTATTATACGATAAGGGCGAAGTCTTTAAACGCCTTTAGAACCTATTCTAGGTTATTAGCGAAGTTAATAGCGTATTAATTAAATATAACTACGATATCGCTATTAAGAAGCTTTTGTATAATAATATAAGATAAAGTACGGAGGATTTAGTTAATAGTCTAAACTATATTATAATAAGCCCTATTAATAATATCTTTAGTAGGGTTTTTAATATATATAATAATTTCTCTTTCGTATTTTAATATAATAGCCTTCTTTATTATTAGGGGTATAGGGTTAGGCTAATTATTAATAACTTATACTTAGGATTAAGGGTTATATTTATTATTAAGAGGACCCTAATTTAGGAAATAGTCTTTAATAATTCGGTTGATAATAGTATAAATATTATTATAAACCTATATTATTATTAGGTTAATTCTAGCGTAGAATTTCTTATTCCCGAATTCGGCTATTATAGCCTAAACGTATTATAAAGAAGAGGATAGGACTTATTCTATAAGTATATTATATATAGTTCTTTTATCTAGATTAGCTAGAGTATATAAGGGCTTTATCTCGTCTTAGTTAGTACTATTAGTAGGTTTAGGGTAGTAAATTAAGGATATTAGACTATTATATTATACGAGTTAGGGATACGCTAAGAGTAGATAAAGCTATCCTCGACTACGATCCCTACTATTACGACCCCGCGCTAGGGTTATTATAGCTCTTAGGGTAGTTGGGGGTACTAAAGATAATACCGATATCGTCCTATCGTAAATCGTCGTCGGTCGCGCTAGAAGTCGGGCGCGGTTATCGAAAAAGGTTTTTTTTAAAGGTTTACTATTACCTAGCTAAGTAATTACCTTAATATAAAGCTTATAGGCTTAAAGAAGGGAATAACCTATATAAATACTATTAATAATATAAGTATAAGATTCTACTATAATAGCTTCTTTTCGAAAAGAGATTAGTTTTCCCTTAGGTCCTCCCGGTTTTTCTAGCCTATAACTAGTATAATAAATCCCTAAATACCTCTTAGATTACTAGAGTAAACTCTAATAATAATAATAGCTTCTTTTATACCTCCTTAATATAATAGCCTTAGATAATAAGTAAATATATTAAGGCACTTTATACGGAAATTCTAAGCTAAAGAAGAAAAGAAGGAAAAAAATAAATAGAAGAGGGAATCCTACTACCTTTATACGCGGGTAGCGAGGTCTAGATTATATAATAGGGGCTCGGGATAGGTTTCTCCGAAGTCTGCGTATAGGGTTATAGTTAGCGTATAATATTACCCCCCGCCTAAGGCCTTAATATACAGTGGGGTGGCAAAAGAAACGACCAACTTTTTTTTCTATAGAAAAAATAAGAATTAGTTTTCTATCTTTTATTTAGAGCCTAATTTAGTACTTAGAAACCTATAAACTATATAGCTTATAGCTTAGTCTTTTATACCCTTAAAAAGTTTTTAATTATTATTTTATACTAATTATATAAGATAATATAAAAATATTTTTAAAAACAATTTTTACTTTAAAAAAGAAGAAATATCGACTTTTTTTAAAAAAATTATAATAAAATAAGAGATTTTTTTAAAAAATAAAATAAAATCTTATTTTATATTTATACTAGATTATGATAAGAAAAATATTATAATCGTTTTATATATATTTTTATAGTCTTTTTAAAAATCCTTTTCTTAATAGGGTTTAAAAATAGAATAAAAATACCTATTTTCTAAAAATAATTTTATCTTATATAAATATATAAAAAACTTAATTAGTATTTCAATATAATAAAATAAAAGCTTTGAAAGTATTTAATAGTATTTTTTATTTATTAAATAGGTCTTTTATAGAATTCTTATAGCTTATATAAGTAAAAAGTACTACTTTTAGTAGGGAAAGTTTTTAGAGTTAGTCGTTTCTTGTATCTAGTAACTATACATATTAAGGTTAATACCTACGGGTATATATAGCTTTTCCTATAGACTCTATAATATTATTATTATCGGGATTAGGTTTAGCTTTATATATAAGGAGAGGGAATAAAAATAAAGAGTAAGGGGATTAATACTTTATATAAAGTTAGGGTAAGCTCTATATAATTATTATTTCTAACTCTCTATCTAAGGGATAATTATTCCAACTACTTATATATAAGTACTTCTTTTAATTTAGAATATAGAAGAAGAAGAAAAAAGCTTCCTAACGATTCTATAATAATCCTTTATCTTCTTATAGGCTTTTACGGGGTAATTGAGGGTTATATAGTATAGCCGAAGGAGTTTATAAAATCTATAAAATAACCCTAAATCGTATAATTAAATAGTTATTATTAGGGGAAAGGATTATAATAAAAGGTAAATCGCCGGATCCGGCGATTCTTTATATTAAAGGATTATAAGGTTTAAGAGTAAATTTATTATATAACTATAGGGATTATTATAAAGGTTATTATACCTTATATAGGTAGTTATACTTAATATACCCCCTTAGGAGTAATTATAATAACTCTTACCGTATTATATATATTATATACTAGCCTTATTAAATAAAAGGCTATACTAAGATAAAACCGAGTTATCGAATAAAGCGGGCGAAAAGCTAGCCTAATAGTATCTTAGTTAATCTATTTATAATTATATAATTAGTATTAATATAGGTTATATAAAAATAATTCTTGAAAACTACTTATTATACCTAGGTATTATAAATATTAATATATTTAAAAGCGGTTTTAATCCGGGATATATTTATAATAATAAGTCGGATTATCTACTTATTATTATATTCAATTATTAGCTTTTAATTAAGCTAAAGATCGATATATTAAAATAGGCGGAAAAGGTTAATAGTCTCCTTAGCGGCTTAGGTAAAGGCAAGGAGTTCTACCTTTATTAATTAAGTCGTAATTATTACCTACTTATTTACTACCTACTAGATAGGGCTATTAAAGAGCTTAATAAGGTATTCTTAGCTTAACTTTTAGCTATCCGAGTTATTAATAAAGGCTATATTTAAGGTAATCCGGATTTCTTTATTATTATAGTATTAAATATTAATCTTAGTTTAATCTTTATAAAACTCGATTATAAGGAACCTAGTAGCGTATAGGTATTAGATTAATTAGTCTATAACCTAAGTATACTTTACTATAGAATTATATAAGTACTTATTAAGTTTATTATAAGTAAAGGAAATATCTAGTCGAGTAGTATTAACTATAAAATTAATATATTTAAGCCTCTTTTAATAGGTAAGGATTTATTATAACGAGGCTTATTTAGTTACCTTTTATAATTAGTTATTAGGAAACGGGTTACCTTTATAGGAATTACTCTTTATAATATTAAACTAAGTAATAATCTACTTAATATAGGCTATTTAATTAAGCTATATACGTTTTTATTATTAATCCCTTATAATATAAATCCTAAGGTATTATTTAATCTTGCTAAGTTATATAAGTTTATATATATTAGAGAGTTATTTAATAAAATCTTAAATATCGTTTTTATAATATTTCCTAAATAGGATTATAATATTATTAATAAAAAAGAAGACTAGGAAGTTAGTATAAACTATAATATAAGGCTTATTTATATACCTTTATAATCCTAACTTCGTTATAATAATAGTAAATTTATATTATTATAGGGCTAGGGATTATTAAAGCCCGTATAATACTCTCTTAAAGCGTAGGACCTAACCCTATTTTCGGAATCCTTCGGAGTACTTAATATATACTATTTCGTCGATTTTAGTATTTATAAACGTATTTATAGTATTTAACTAAAGGTATTCTAGGTTAAACTTAGTTATTAATACTATTATAAGCCTAAAATTATATACGGTAAGAATAATTATATAGGTATTCTTATTAGAAGGCTATTATAAATCTCCTCGAATATAGTCTTAATTTATACTTAGCTAAGTATCCGTCTTTATCGAACTTATACTAGAAGGCTTATATAAAACATAGGGCTTTTTTATACTTAGGGAGTATTTAATTACGATAGAGTAATTCGAATATATTTTTATTAGTTAGCTTTTAAAATTCCTTATTAATAGCCTTTTTAAACTTATTCCTAAATAAATACTCTATTAAATCTTTCTAATTATATAAAGCGGATAGGATAATACTTTAATAAGGTTATATTTTCTATATATTAAGTACTATTATATAGAATATAACTATATATTTAGTATTAGTATAATCCTTATAATCCTCTAGGGTTTTTAAGGCTAGAACCTATACTTTAAAACGTACTCTTTAGTCTTCCTTCTATTAAACCTACTAAGTATTTATTATTTCTAGTTTAGGGGTTTAAGGATTCTAAGTCTTAATAGTTTATTCCCTTATTATATAGGGAATATTTACTAGTCCTTTAGCGTTTTTAGTATTTCCCTAAGGCTTCTCCTAAAGCTTTTTAAAGTTATTAACTATATTTATATTTATTTAATCTAATAATTCCGGGGCTATATTTATAAGTTAGTAAGTTTCTACGATTATAAGATTATTTACTATAATTAAGGGGTTCGGGTTTTTAGTATTATTAATATAGTCTAGGAAATAAATAGCCTCCTTAGTTAATTATTATTAATCGTTATTCTTCTTATAGAACTATATTTTACCGAATATTATATTTTAACCCTCCTAACTTCGTATTAGGCTAGAATCTAGATTTAAAAGATATTATTAGAGTTATATCCGATAAAGAACCCTTTTTCTATATAGGCTTTTATATATAGGTCTCGTTTTTAATTTACCTACTATACTTTTCTCGTAAGTAGGTAGGTAAGGTATTTATATACCCTAAAATATAAGGTTTTAATATTATAATTAGCTTACTCTTTATTATAATCCTTAAACTAGTCGTATAATTTCTAGAATAGTATTAACTATTTAATTATCCTATTTAGGGTCCTATTTTAAAAATAGGTTACCGTTTTTTATATTTCTAGCTAAAGTAAGTTAAGGAGGTATTAAGACAATATCGTCGTAATCGCAGACTACGCTACAGCTAGACCATAGCCATACTCGTCGTAAGCCATAATAGGGATAACGTAGGAGTCAGTTAGGGGCAGTACTAGGAGGAATAGGGGATATATTACGCAGGACGCAGGTATAAGCATAAGATAGAGGAGATAAAGGGAGGAACGGGATAGTATAACGATAGGAGGTCGGAATAATATCCGATCGACTTTAGGTCGAATTTAACTTAATACCGGATAGATTCCGAGTTTAGCTTAATCTAATATCGAGTTAGGAAAGGGGGATATACGAGGAAGGGAAAAGGGGGCGTTCTTATATTTAGACTACGAAGAATCCTTTTATAGATTATTATAGATAAATATTAAAACTAGTAGTAAAGGACCCTTTCTTAATAATTATCTATTACTTCCGTACGTATATTTACGAAGCCTAACTAATACTAATTAGTAGTTAATTTAGGTAATTATAGATTAGTAAGGAAGGAAGATTAATTCGGATAACGGATTCTCTTACTCGGTATAAAGAAGGAAGTTATAGTTAGTAAGTAAAAACCTAGGTTCTATATAGGTAACTACTTCTAGGTTTTTTAAAAAGAATAAGACTCGATATCTCTTCGATCTCGATTAGGAGATAGTTCGAATTTAGTAAGAAATAGCCTTCTTTTAAGAACGAATAAGGATAATAGCTTAACTAGGAAACGACTAGGCCTAAGCCCTCTTTAAGGATATAACTATCCTAAAGGTAATATAGTATGGCCTCGATATCTTAAAATAGGACGAGGAGGTTCCCGGAATAATCCAAGATAAAGCTCTAATTAAACTCTATATTATGAAATTTATAGTAAAGATAGAAAGTAGTAAGTATAATACCGGATACGAACTACTAATTGCGTTCTAGGAGTATTTTAAAGGATAGATAGCCCTTACGTAGGAATTTTCGCGAATCGCCCTTAAAAGACCCCTCCGAAACCTTCTAAGTAGAAGAGGAATCTATATAGGACCGATAATAAAGAAACCCGACCCGCTCTTCGAAACGGTTCTATAGCTCGAGGAACTACCGGTATAGCCTATTCGGGTATATCGGATTACGTACTTCGAACCGGAGATCTATATACTTCCCTCTATTCTCCCCCCTAAGTCGCCTCCTATGCCGTCGACGATAAAACGCGCGCAAGCTGTTTAGAGAGCTATAATAGCCCTCCGCTAGTATACTACTTCCCGCTAGGTTCGCGAGGCTCTAGTAGCCCGAAACGGACTAGAAACGACCGCTTATCTCCGTTTACCCCTATAAAGTAAAGTACGGGTATAGCGCGAGAAGCTAGGTTAGTAAGGCCCCTTTACCCTACTCCGCGTCGATAGTTATAATATTATAGTCGAACTCCCTAATAGGCCTCGCCGATTTCGATTAACCTACGTTCGCCTATTCCTTACGGATATCGAAAATACCCCGTTAATTTCGGACTAATCCCCTATTTACTCTAAGCCGACTTCGATACGACCTCGAGTTAGATTCGAGGTCTAAGTCCCTTAAAAACGGTAGGAAGCTATTATCTTTATATCCTAGAAAGAGGAAAACGATATAGCGCTCTCGATTAGGCTCCGGAATAAAGGCAAAATTACTATATTAGGACGTCCGTTTAAGGCGTCTAATAACTAGGAGATTACTAACCTCGTCGGTAGGGGAGTCTTCTCTTTTAAACGATTCGACTCCGTAAAGTACGCTAGTGTACGGATTTTCTAAGTACGTATAGTCTAGGAGGTTAAAGGGAAGACGATAAACGCCCTATACGAAAAGTCTCGATTAATTATCGCCGGTTATAATAATACTAGTAAGGATACGATTCTAATATAATCCCCTACGATTTAACGTATTAGTTAACGTTTAATTCTAGCGCTAGTACTAGCCGAACTCGAGTCGAATTCCGAGCTTACTCTAAGGGATATTACCTAGGCTTATCCCTAGGCTTAAACGGCTCTCGAACGTACTATTATCGCCTCCCTTTCGACCGAAATAAGATCCTAATACCCCCTAAATACGATTATTCGGGTTATTAAGCCCCTATATAGGATTATAGAAGCAGGAGTCTATTAGTTTAGAATATACTAGGTATACTACTTCGACTATCTCCGAATACGTATATCTATATTTAATATATACCTTCTCCTTTCGACCTCCGGGCCTTAGATATTCGGTCTTATTAGCCTATAAACTAATAATACCCTTATCCTCGGAACTAAGGCCTTCGGCGATTTAGAGGAAAGGGAGATAATTTCCGCTAGATTTCGAATAAAGCCTAAGATAATCCTTCGACCGGGTAGTATAGCGGATTTTAATAGCTCTTAACTCGATATCGAGCTAACTTTAGTACGACTTCGATAAAAAGGATAAGCTATACGAATTACGCCTATTAACTACGGATAGCCGGACTTCTACTAATAATACCTAGAGTAATACGCCTACGGCGTATATATCGCCTCTATCTATTAGCCTAAGGCTGCCTACGACCTATCTATTACCGCGTAGATCTAGGTACTAGTATAGAAAGACTACGAGAGGTTAAATAAGCGCCTTAAATAGTAATAGGATAATTAATAATATAGTCTCTAATATATCCTAGTCTAGTACTAGGATATAAACCTATATATTTTTATAGATAGATTATTCGTAAATAATACGGATTTTTTATCCTAAATCGGATACGTAATTATCCTTAGAGAAAAAACGGGAGGAGGAGAGATATTCCGACTTTTAGGGAACCTCCTTTACTAGAGCTCGACTAAATATAAGTAGGTAATATACTCCGTCCTAGCCTTAGAGATATATAGGATATCGGCCGGATTTAACGTTAGGATCTCCCTCGCGTTAATACTTAATCGACTTCGAGCCGAACTTAGGCTAGGCCTAGTTCGAATAATCGTATATACCGACTCGTTTTTACTCTACGAATATCTAATAAAATTAGGAACGATAAAGGAAAAGCGATTAATAATCGATATAATATCGATATAAGAATTATACGAGAATAGGGAAATAGACGAGATATAATAAATATACGGAAATAATAACCCTATAGACGTAATAACTAAGGAATCCCCGAACTAGTCGCTAGAACGATTAATAAATACTAATATACTTAATATCCGGGTCTAAGGGTTCGTTATTAGAAAAACGATTAATAAGAACGATTATAATATAGCGATAAAAGAAAGAACTACTAGTATTAAGATAATATTATCGTAATCGTAGACTACGCTATAGTTAGACTATAGCTATACTCGTCGTAAGCTATAATAGGGATAATATAGGAGTTAGTTAGGGGTAGTACTAGGAGGAATAGGGGATATATTACGTAGGACGTAGGTATAAGTATAAGATAGAGGAGATAAAGGGAGGAACGGGATAGTATAATAATAGGAGGTCGGAATAATATCCGATCGACTTTAGGTCGAATTTAACTTAATACCGGATAGATTCCGAGTTTAGCTCGATCTAATATCGAGTTAGGAAAGGGGGATATACGAGGAAGGGAAAAGGGGGTATTCTTATATTTAGACTACGAAGAATCCTTTTATAGATTATTATAGATGAATATTAGAACTAGTAGTAAAGGACCCTTTCTTAGTAATTATCTATTACTTCTGTACGTATATTTACGAAGCCTAACTAATAGGAGGTTTACCCCTATCCTTATTACTCGAGCCTTAGTTCCTACTACCCCCCTAATACGCTTAATAGGGCTATTCTAAGCAGAGGTATAAGGTATTATCGACTCGTTTTAAATATTATTATATTCGATTTATTTATTATATCCCGATTATAAGCTATAGTCGTTATTATAATAAAGAATAATAACCTTAAAATCCTATTATTGTTTAATAAATATTATAAAAGAGTATTACTATTTTCCGTACCCTATTTATCTATTTTCCGTATCCCCTTCCTAATCGAGGGTACTAGCTACCCGACCGGGTAGACGACCCCGCGCTAGCCTACGCTACGTAACTACGGTATAAAGCCCTAGTAGCCTAAGGAGTTATACGTTCTACCGAGGTACCTTCTTATTTATATAGTATTCCTTATAATCTAATTAATCGGCCGGCGGCTAATTTATTTAGTATAATAATAGTAGCGATAATAACGACGGTAGTAACGATAGCGACGGTAGCGACGATAGAGAGGGTAGGGAGGGTAGCGATAGTAGAAAGGGCAGAGAGGGCAGAGAGGCAATTGAAAATCATAGAAAATAGGTACCTCTAGTACTATAGGAGACTTCTAAGGCTATTAGGACTTTATACTATAGATAGGTAGCGTAGGCTAGCGCGAAGCCGCCCGACCTAGTAGGGAAATAAGTATCCTAATTTAGAAGGGGATACGAAAAATAGATAAATAGGGTATGGAAAATAGTAATACTCTTATAAAAAGCTCTAAGGTATAGACTAATATTATTATAATAGTATTTACTAGAGGGAAGTAAAAGGTAATCTTTATAAAGTTATTAATAATAATTAGTATTATAGTCTTCTTATTATATAATAGATTATAAAGAAAAAGATTAAAATAAAGGCGTTAAAAAGGTTATTTAGCCTTAAATAATAAAAGTATTCTCTTAATTAAATACTTCGCTTTAGCTAGCGAGTATAGTTTATAGTTAATAGTATATAGGGTATTCTTAACTCCTAAGATTTATTAAAGATATTAGGGATTCGGGCTATACCCGGATTATTAGGAGTAATAAGTTATCTCCGCTATATATACGCGCCTAAGGTACCTACCTCCCTTTTCCTTTCCTTATCCTTCTTATTTCTATTAGGTAACTCTTTATAATTATAAGGAGACCGGACCTTAATATATAAGAAGGATTAATTACTTATTTATTCTTTATTCGTTTATTTTATATTTATTTATATTATAAATATATTTAGTAAGTAAGCTATAGTTAATAACTATTTTACGCTAAATATATTACTTATTATAGCCTAAATTATAAAGCTATATATTATAGTAAAGGCTTAGTATACCGTCTTAGCTTTCTAATATAAGACTATATAGTCCTTTAAATTAGGGTAAGCCTAGTAAAGTACTATTATCTATTCCTTAGAAGTAGGTAAGTATAAGCCGCTCCCGGCTAATACTCCTTTCGATAGTAATAAGAATACCTTCCTAGCCTAAAGGGTATTAATAATATATAAGCTTTAAGCGGACTATATATTTATTAGCTTCGATTATAATTAATAGGTTTATATTTACTAAATATTATCTCCTTTAGTTTAGGGGAAAGTTACTTCTTTTTTTAGGGAGGGGTAGCCTATATATAGAATCCTACTAATTTTCTTTAATACCTAAATACTATATTCTATAACCCTTATTAATACTAAACTATTATAATAAAGCTTATTAATATTTAGTAAGGTTTTAAAAAGCCTTTTTCTAACTTTATTATATAATTTAAGGCTAAATTAATATTATTAAATAGGTTATATTAGAATAATAAAATTAAAATACTCTAATTCTAGAATTCTCTTTCCTCGGAGTTTTATAATTATTATATAGGATATAGGATTCCCCTTTTTAATTATATAAAGGCTATTACCTATATTCGCGAAATTATAGTTAATATCGAGTCCTTTTAAATCGAATCCTTAGCTTGGATAATCCTCTTTATTATAATTTAGCCTAACCCTAATATACTTATAATTAGTATTAACTCTAGGAGTATATATTCCTAGTCTAGCGGTAAAAGGTCCTAATACGAGTCTTAATACTAAAATAATATACTACTTATAGATTAAACTAGTATTATATAGTATATAACCCGAGTTAATACTAATATTATCTTTAAATAATAGTTTAAGGGTAAGTATTTATACTATAATCGGACTAATTACTTTATATTTATATACTCTTTTTTTCCTCCCCTTCCTTAAACCCTGTATATTATTATAGTATTAATAGATATTAGCTTTATTATAGAGAATAATAAGGAGAAGGGAAATATAATACCCTTATAATAAGTCTCCTACCGGGGGTAGTATACGATATACCTATAGAGGATAGATTTTTATTTATATAGTTTAAGGAGATTTTTAATAATATAGATTTTATATTCTTATTCTTTCTAGTATTAATTAACTCTTATTTCTTTATCGACGTATAGGTAAATAATAATTATAATTACTTTACTATTATAAGCGAAAGTTTAGTATAATAATACTAGTTAAAGTGTATTTCTTTACCTAGGCCTTATTCTATACGTATTATAGTATTTATTATATAAGGGCGGGAGTATATATTTAAAACGACTTTTATAATCCGGTATTTAGTCTATTTTATAGCTAATATTAATAAATAGCGTATAATTATTAAAGTATATATTATCCTAGGCCTTATATAAGGTTTAATTCTAGGGTTATCTTAGCTATCCTATTATAATATTTCCCTATAAGCTAATTATTATTACTTAATTATATACTTAATAGGGGATTTAATTATTAAATACTTAGTTATTTATTAGGTTTCTTCTCCTATAATATTTATCCTAGGCTTAATATTTATAGTTTTAGTTTATTATAAATAGTATTAGCCTAATAAATATAAGTTTATAACTATAAGGTTTCGCGAAATTACTAAGGTATTCTAAGTCGAATCCTTTAATCCGGCTATTAACTCCTATTTCTTATCTCCCGAGGTAGCCTCCTTCTAAAACCTTTTTAATAAGGAAAAGGCCTTAATTCTTCCTCCCTATTAGGGCTAGTATAATTACTATATTCGATTATACCCTATTCTAAATAGGTTTTCTCTAGTTTTACCCTAAGGACTTTTATATAATATACCGCGCGAGTATTTACTCGAAGTCTATAAATAAATTATTAACCTAATAAATAAGGGGTAGATTCGAGTAAGTTCTTTATTAGCTACTACCCCTATTTTACTAGCTAGGAAGCCTAAGGGCGGTTAGCGCTTTTATATCGATTATTATATATTAAATCGTATTACCTAGTAGGATTAGTATCCTCTTCCTCTAATTAAGGAAACTTTATATAGTTTATTAAGGGTATAATAGTTTACTAAGCTTAATATTTATACTACCTTTTATAAGTTATATATTATTAAGGGTTAAGAATATTTAATAGTATTTTATACCCGGTTCGGTTTATTTAAATATTTTATTTACTTATTTAGGCTAGTTAATACCCTAGCTTTATTTTAATATTATATTAATATAGTATTAAGTCCTTATTTTAATAACTTTATAATTACCTATTTAAATAATATTTTAATATATTTAGGTAGTATACGTATAACTATTAATATAAGGTGTATATTATACTAGATTAGCTCTAGTAAGTAGGACTTTATTTAGATTTTAAGAAGTATAATTTTACTATTTATAAGGTTAAGTATCTTAGGTTTATTATTTATACCGGCTATAAAATTTATCCTAATCCTAAGAAGATTATTATTATACGCGATTAGTTAACTCCGACTCGTTTAAAAGGGGTTTATAGTTTTCTTAGTTTTATAAACTTTTATTATAACTTTATACCCTATTTCTCCGGTATTATAGTACTATTTATCTACCTTATTTATTATAAGGTACTTTTCGTTTAATCCCGGGCTTATAAGGATTCTTTTTAAAAACTTAAGGCTACTTTTATTTCCTACCTAGTCCTTACTTAATAGGACCCTAACCGCCTTATAATAATAAAAACTAATTATTCTAACGAGGTAGCTAGTAATTACCTATTTTAGTATAGTATTAATTAAATTCTCTACCCTATTACCTACTTCTTATAATACCTTTAACTAGCGGAATAAAACTATATTATTTATAATAAGGAACTACTCGCTATAGTTAATTATCTTAAGGCGTAGTCTACTAAGTTATAAAGTATAATAAAACTATTTACTATTCTTACCGATTATAGGATATTAGAATATTTTATTACCCCCCGTTAAATATTAGAATACTAGGTATAATAGGCTAAACTTCTCTTTCTTTTTAACTATAAGTTATATTATTACCCTAGTTCTTAAACTACTTAACCTAATACTCTTTCCCGCTATAATTAGGATAATCTATACCTAGTATAGCGTTTTAGCTAAATACTCTAGCTTATTAAAGCTAGTATTATTATTCTTTTACCTTTTTCCGCCCTTAGCTCTTCTACTAAATACCCTATACTTACTATAATTACATTTTAGGCTAATATTATACTATTTTCTAATAAGTTCCTTTAAGGACTCTAGTTTATAATACTTACCTTTAATATAGCGTATAAGTACTATTTAACTATTTTATATATAGGGTTATATAAGTTTCCCCTAGAGGCGGTTACTAAAGAGTAAATATCCGATTACTCGTTTTTAGCCTATAATAATATTTAATTCTATAACTATTTTTAGGTTTTATAATATAAGCCTTTTACGATTATACTTATTAAGTATACTTATAATTCGCTTATAATAAACTACCCTAGTAAGAATATTATATTCCTTTTATTTAAGTATAAATACTATTAAAAGGGGATATTTATAAATATTATACGATTTATTTATAATTACTATTATTATAGAGATTATATTAACTATTAATAATACTAGGGGCTCCTTTAGCCGTTTTTAATTATAGATTAGTTTTAGAGTATAATTCCTATTAACTTTATAATAACCTCCCCGCTATTTTTAACTCTAAGTTATAGTATATAATAATCCTTATTAATCGCTTATTAAAATATATTTAGCTTAAGGTAATAATATTAATAAATACTAAGGCGTATATTACTCGGTTTACCTCTTATTAATAGTATTTTTATAGTTTTCCTTATTATTTTATTTCCGATTATAGTATAAATTAGACTAGTCGATTCTAGACTACTTTATATTTAATTATCGGAGTTTAGGAACTACTTTTTATAGCTTATTACCTATAGACTAATAGTAGGATAGAGTATATTAATTAGGAGGTTTAAGCGATTCTATATAATATAATTAATTTCTCTTAATTTAACTAGGTATTATACCTACTAGCTTATTAACTTATATTAAATAATTATACGTTTTTTATAACTAATTTTAGTACTAATTACCTAATTAATAAATATAATATAGAACTTATTTAATATATTCTAGAGCCTAAGGGTTTTTATACGTCTCCTATAGGGCGAGCGATAGCCTTCTTAGAATACCTTTATAAGGGGTTATATCTCGTATAAGCCGGGATTATTTAAATATAATAATAGATTTAGGATACGTTAAATAGTATATATTAGGCGGTAGAGTATTTTTAAGTTAGTAACCGTATTTAACTAAACCTTAGGAATATTATTATAAATCGGCCGTTTAAAAAGCTCGACTACCTAAAGGGTAAATATACTATTATAATTATACCGAGTCTATTAATAATTATATTAAATATACTTAGTAGTATTTATCCTACTTTTTATATTAATCTATTCGAGTATACTTTTAATTATACTCTACCCTCCTAAATACTAGTTAACTTATAATTTAACCCGGCTTTACGTTTATTATTTAAAACCCCGGACC
This sequence comes from Ophiocordyceps camponoti-leonardi (nom. inval.), assembly GCA_003339455.1. Classification (NCBI taxonomy): domain Eukaryota; kingdom Fungi; phylum Ascomycota; class Sordariomycetes; order Hypocreales; family Ophiocordycipitaceae; genus Ophiocordyceps; species Ophiocordyceps camponoti-leonardi. The sequence continues at coordinate 5,364 of PDHP01000287.1, read as the reverse complement.
TTAATAAGTAGGATATTAAGGCTATTCTAGCGGTTAAGAATACTAGAGGGCGACTAGTTTTAGGATAATTAGTATATTACCTTATTTTAGTAAAATAAAGGGGATATATAATACCTATATAAAAGCCCCTCGAAAGTATTAAGGGGTATATAACTTTAGATAAATTTAAGGACGAGTAGGATAATATACGTATTTATAATAGGCTAAGCTTTATTCAAATAAATACTCTTATATTAATCTCTTTATTATATACGTTAATCCCTCTTTTTACTATTAACTTATAAATATCTATTACTCTAGCCCCTACCCTTATCCCTCCGCTTTATCCTATATTTACGATTAATTTAGGCGGCTACTTTACTAGTAATAGCCTACTTATCCTCGTAATATACTACGAAAGTATTCTCGGGCTAATAATAATAAATATAGGGATAGCCTACTAATACTAGGCTATAAATATCTAAATTATTATTATAATATAACTAGGGTAACTAATAAAGGGAAACTTATTATCGAATTACTAAGTAATAGCCTAGACTTATAGGGTTAATTAAATAGGCTAGCCTAGATATTAGCTTAACTTAATAGGTTAATAAGGGTATTTAAAGCGGATATAATAGCCCTATTACCTTCCTTTTTTACCTACCTTTTTATATATATATACTCTAGTAAATTATTATTATATACTTACTATTATTCGTTATATTACTCGAATTATACTAAAGTCTTTATTTAATAAGCGGTTAAAGTATTTAAGCCGGAGATAAGCTAGGCCTAGTTATTTTAATTAGCTTAGTATATTTATACTAGGGCGCTATTATAGCCGTATTATAGTATTATTTATACAGGAGAGAATATAGCCGCTAAGGTAGGTACTAAAGCTTATTTGTTAGCGTTTTACCTATAAAACGGGGAGAAAGTATTTTATACTAATAGTAGTATAATATATCTTACCTTTATTATTATTAGAAGTCGGTTTACCTAGTCCGAGAACTCTTATATTAATTATACGTATTATCCTAGTACGTTTATTATATACTCTTATACTAGCTTATTTATTACCCTTCCTACTATAACTATAATAATAAGATTACAAATAGCCTTATATAAGCGTATATCCGCTATAAAGAGGTATAATTCCTAGACGTACCTATAATATTATATATAATACTCGCTATAGGATTACCTATAACCCTACCGCTAATAGTTAATAATCGCCCTATTATTATAAAGGTTTTATAAGTATAGAGTATATATATATCGTACTTTAGTTAATACGGTATTATTCTTATTATCCGAATTACCCTTTATTATAAAGCCCCCTATTATTATTATTATTATTATTTAAATTTACTCTAGGGACCTAAGAGGTATCTAGGAAGCTATCGTTTAGGTAGAGAGGAAAAACCAGAGGACCCGGAGTAAAACCCCTCTCTTCTAGAGTATAGTCGGCCAGGACTTAGCCAGGAATCGGTCGTATAAGGACTAGTTATAATTATAGTATAAGAGTAGTTAGCTTATAGCATTGGTTACGTATAGTCGTCTTTATATATATAGCGAAGGAATCGGGAGAATATCGGCTAGAATCTCGTACCTTATCTTAGTATTTTCGTATACCTTTATAAACGCCTTAGGCCTAAGACCCCCGGGGTAGCCTATCGTAAAAGGGGCTCGCCTACCCTCCCCGTATATCGGCCGACTAATTATAACTTAATTCCGTATCGTATACCTATCGTATTATACTTATACTAGTATTAAATCGATAACTCGCTAAACTCGTATCGAACTATCCCCCGAAGTCGACCCGAATTCCTCTAGAAAACGTAGGTATAAATAAGGGTACCTAATCCTTATCGTACTAGCTAGACCCCCGTAGCGCCCCTTACCGACCTATGCTATTTATAAGCGCTATAGGGATAGCGCTAGTCGCGGGAAGAGTAAAAACTTAGCCTACTATGCCCTCCGCCGGATTCGAACCGACGATACCGCTTAAACGGGGTACTATAACTCCTAGGTACTTAACTACTATACTAGGAGGGATAAAGCCCCCTATTACTCTATTCGGCGTTAATAATATATTATTATTCTCTATTATATTATTATTTATTTTTTATATACGATTAACTCTATAAAGGTTATTATAAGGATTATATAGTACGCGCCTAGTTTATTTTAGTATTTTTTTATACCCTACTCTTATACTATTAATCTATTTAGTTTCTCTCTTTTACTAAGGTATATATTAGGTATATACCGAGGATTTCTTTTATACGGGGGGGTATATTAGGGATTCGGGCTATACCTGGATTATTAGGAATAATATATTATCTCCGTTATATATACGCGCCCGAGGTACTTACCTTTCTTTTCCTTTTTATATCCTTCTTATTTTTATTAAGTAGCTCTTTATAGTTATAAGGAGACTAGACCTTAATAAAGAATTATAATTCTAGGATATTTAAATTATTAATAAAGAATTATAGTATTATTAAAGCTATTATTATTATCTAATATTATTATAGCTATTATAGCTATAGGCGGTATATAATTATTCTTTTAATAATATAATATAGCCTACTTATATATTATTATTATTTAATATACTCGTTATCTATTAATACGTATAATCCTATCGAGAAAGCTTTAATTAATCTAGGCTTTACGAAGTTAATACCCTAAAACTACATTATAAAAAAAATCGGGGATATATAGGATATTAATAAGCTTCTAGGTATTTCCGTTCTCGATAGGGAATTCTATAGTCCCTTTCCCTAAAAGAGGGAGAAATCTAGATCCCGAAAGGACCTAAAGGGGCTTTACTAGGGGCGTATATTTAATAAAAAGTAAACGTTTATAGAATATATAATTATTAGCCCCTATATTTATAATAATTAATTTATAAAGGGGATAAGCCCTAGGATCTATTTAATTATCGGGCCCTATATTAACTATAAAGGCTATTATTACTACTATAACTATAGGGATATTTTCCTTTTTTTTATTTCTAATTTAATTAATAATAATAATTAATTTTTCTACTAATTTCTTAAGGCGAGGTTATTCTTTAATAAAAGCTTCTATCTTCTTTATAATATTAGAATTAGGCTTTTATTTATTAGGCCTAGTACCCTTGTTCTAATAAAAGTAGTTACTAAAAAAGTAGGACTTCTTATAAATATATTATAATTTTAGTCTATTATTATTCTCTCCCTTTTACGTAATAAGGGCTATTAGCGTATACTATTAGAATAGCTTTAATAAAGGTATTACTTTCTCGAACTATTTATTAATTTCGTATTTATTAAAAATAACCGGTTTAATAATAATACTATTATTTATAAGTTCTTCGATTCTATTTATTTAATAGTTATAAAATTCGGTATTAATCTCCTTAATAGTATTAATAAATACTATTATAGGTCGGATCCTATTATTATTAAGGAGTAATTTAAGGCTAATTTTAATTAAGGCCTCCTAGTACTTTAAAACCTAAAAAATAATCTTCGTTCTATTAAGTACCTTTAGTACCTTATAGTATTAATTAAGTACTTTATATTACCTAATCTATACTAAGGGCTTAATACGGTTATATAAAGTCTAAAATTCTATAATTATATTACTTTTATAGGTAATTAAACTATAATACGTACTATTAGTTTTTATAATAATCTCCTAGATTTCTATAAGTACTTTTATTTTAGTCTTATAGGTACTAAGTTTATACTTATACGTTAAGACTCAAATCTCGTACGCTTTAATAGTATTATTAATAGTTACTTAAATAATCTATTCGTTTAAGAGCTCTAGTAGTACTATAGGCTTAACTAAGGGAACTCGGTCTATTAATTCTAGATTAATATAAACCTAAAGGTTATACGGTTTAGTATATTTTCTAATAATACTAATCTACTTTTTCTAGTTATTAGGTCCCTAAAGGGTAATAGAAGTATTAAAGGTATTATTATTAGATATTTTTATACCTTCGATCTACGTTTATAAGCTTTAATTAAAAGGTTTTAGGGTTTTATTTATTTCTTATACTAGTATTAAGTCTACCTTTATTATTTATTATTTTATTAATTATAAATAGGCTTTAGGTTTATTATATAAATATATAAATCCTTATAAAAAGGAAATAAAATCTTTTTTTATAAGAAGTAGCTTATTTATTTATTTATTTTAATATACTCTAGGGGCCTTTAAGGGCTTTTAGAACCTTCTTATTATACTAAGTAGGAAAAATCCCTAGAAGGGGTAAAACCCCCTAGTAATAGAGTAAAAGTAGGGCCCTAGGCCCCTAAAGGGAGGGCTATAGGGTAAGGGTAAACGAATATATAGTAGGATAAGCCGTTTATTTAGGTTATCTTATGGATTATATAAGAAAAGAGGGGAAAAGAGAAAGAAAGGGGGGGGGGGAGGGTAGAAGAGAAATAAGTAGGGGGAGAGAGGAGGGAGAGAGTAGAGAAAAGAAAACCTAACCTAATATACTAATATAAAAGACGGTAAGGTATAGTAAAAAAGAGGGTATAAAAACCTCGATTATTCCTCCCTCCTTTTTTCCTTCTTTTTTCTTTATTATTATTATTTTAATAAGTATTTCCTACCCCTTCCTATATAAGAAAAAAGGTAATTATAAGGGTAGTAAAAGGGGGGTAATTAAGGAGTATATAATTAATAAGTATTCTATAGTTAATTTATCCCCTATTATATATATTTAACTAATAAAGCCTAATAAACTATATAATATTCCCTATAGTCTATATATTATATACTTAATTAAAAAAGGCTTCCTTTATTAGGATTAAAGAAATAAGTAAATAATAGTAAAAAAAGGGGGCGAATAAAGTCCGGATAAGGAGTAAGGAGCTATAGTTAATAAGGAGTAAGTACCTTATTAACCGCCTACTATTATTATACTATATTATACGTATATTATATAAAGGTAAAAATCGACTAGAGGAGTAAGTAGGGGGTAAAAAAGGTATTAATAAATAATAGCTAATATTATTAATACTAGCCTAAAAGGTAGTAGAATTAATCGCTTTTATTAAGCGGGGTAGATTCCTAATTTAATTAAAATACATAGTATAAATAAGGTTTATACGGGGGGAGTTAATAGAATAATAATTTCGAAAACTTATTAGGGAGTTATATAGTATTATAAAAAAAGTAAAATAAGGCTATATAATCCTAATTATTATTTATATAAGTATTTATTAATCCGCCTAAGCCTATTATACTTACCCTATTAATAATAATAATAATAATAATAATAATAATAATAATAATAATAATAATAATAATAATAATAATAATAATAATAATAATAATAATAATAATAATAATAATAATAATAATAATAAT
>PDHP01000286.1:0-35655 GCA_003339455.1 Ophiocordyceps camponoti-leonardi (nom. inval.) | reverse complement strand
CTAGAAATCTTTAAAAATAAAGATAAAAACTTTTTTAAAAAAATATAATACTTATTATAAATTAATTAGGCTTTAAATATATAATAAGGCGTTTTATCTCTTTTTATTATTAGAAAATAACTTATATAGTAGGGAGTATTTTATTTTTTTAATTTTATATTTTCCTAGGTTTTATAAATAATTAATAATAAATATTTATATTTTCTTATATTTTAAAAACACTTTATATAAAGCTAATACTAACTAAAAAGAGATTTTTAAGCGTTAATATTTAATTAAAGAATATATCCTAATTATATATTTTTAAAAACGAATTTTTTTATTATATAACTTTTATTATTAAAGAAGCTCTTTTATTTAAAGAGTATATATTTATACAAAGTTTAATATAAATAAAATACTTTAAAATTATTTTTTTAAGTCTTTTTAAGCTTCTTAAAAGGGAAAGCTTTTTTAACTATTTTTTTTTATTTTATTTAGGCTTATAAGTAGTACTTATATTTTTATATTATTAAAATACTTAAAAAAACTATTTATAAAATTATAATAACCCTAATTAAAGAAAATAAAATATATTAAAATTATATATACTTTAAGCTCTTGCTAAAGTATAGTATATAATTTTTATTTATTTTTTTTTAATTATATAAGACTATTTAAAAGATTATTTATTAAAAGTCTTACTTTAGGTATATAATAGAAAAACCTTTATAGAAATAATAAATAATTAAAAAAAAACTATAAAAATAAAAAAAAATAACCTACTAAAAGATATAAGTCTTATTTATACTTTATTTCCTTTTTTAGTTTTTTTTCCTTAATTATAGCTTTTTTTTATTAAAAAAAGCAAAGAAAAGATATATAGGTTTCTCTACCCTGCGTTTTATACTTATAGGGTTAACCTATTAAGGTTTATACCTATTTAGTATACTAGCTAGTAATAAAGGTACTTTAAAGTTCCCTACTTTCTTAGAGTACTTAAGTAGGCTTAATACTATATAGTAGGACTATTCTTTATACCTAATTTTTAATATACTATAAATATTAAGTACTTTTCTTTATTCTTCTACTTATATAAAAATAAATAAAAATATTAAAAATAAGATAAAATATATATAAAATAGGTTTTTTAAAACTCTTTAAAAGGAAATTTTTTATACTTTTTTTTCTTCCTTTATACGTTTTTTTCTAGTACTTTTATACTAAGTATTTACTTATCCTATAATTCTTTATAATAAATACGAGTTTTAAAAGTACCTTTTAGAACCTCCTTACTAAAAATTACTATAGAAAGACTATAAAGCTATATACGAGGAAAAAAAAAATACCTATGGATTACTAAGAAACGGCGCTTCCTAGTACGCGTACCTTTATACCTACTTTCCACCTAGTTATATAGTAAGAAAAATTTTTCTTTCGAGGTTTTCTTTAATAACTTAATAATAATATTACTATTATAAAGAAATATAATAAAACTTTAAACTAGTATAACTCTTTAAGATTAAGCCTTATAAAGCTAAAAAGTATACTATTTTAAAGCTCTTTATATAAAGAATCTTTTATAGCTAACCTTTTTTAGCCTAGACTTACTATTCTCCTAGTAATATCTAATCCAAAGCCTGAATCTATATAAAGCTCCGAAGCTAAGAAAAAAAGCCTTTATAAAGCCTATAATAAACTTACTTAAATAATTAAGGATAAATATAAATTTATAAACTAATAATTATATTTACTACTCGATAATAACCTTCTAAAAGAAGAAATTATTACTAAGTTTCCTATTTTATATAAAGAATAGAAAATACTCTATAGTTTATTTAAAGTATAAAAGATAATAGAAGCTTCTATATATAGTAGTTAGTAATTAGTACTATAAAAGATAAGGAAAATAAGTAGTTCTTTTATATTTATTAAGGACTAAGGCTAGTTAATTAGTTTTTTTACCTTAGTTTTAGATTATTATTTAGGTTTTTCTAGTTAATAAACGCTTTTTTATAAAATAAAAAAAAGTATTATATTATTTACTTCTAAGTTATAGTATAAGTAATAGAGTAGAGTATAATATAATTATAGTTTTAATATTATAATTCTAATTAATAAATAGTTTTATAAATTATTAATATTTATTAGTATTTTTATTATAAGCTTTTTAAAAATATATATTAAAGAAATAAATTATAAAAAGCCTAGTAATAATATACTAACTTCTTTTTATTTTATTTAGGAAGTAGAATTTATCCTATATTTATTTATTATTTTTATAAGTTTTAAAGGCTTTTATTAAGGAAGATATAAAAAAGTTAGTAAAATACTAATAAGTAAAAAAAATACTTTTTTTATACTTTAAAAAAGTCTTTAAAAGATACTTATTATACTTTATCTATACTTTAAACTATAAAGATTTTAATTATTTTTTTACTTTATTATTTTTAATTTATTTTCTATTTTTTCTTAGGGGTTAAAAGTCCTACCCTATACTAATTCTAAGAATTACTAATATTTTTATAGTATTTAATATAATTAGATTAAAAATTAGAAAAAATTATAATAAGATAGTATAAAGGAAGAAGATCTTATATCCTAGTTTTTAGACTTATAGGGCGTTTATTTAGGTAGAAAAAAAATAATATTATTTTTTCCTTTATTTTTCCTTACTCTCTTTTTTTTCTATATATAAAATCCTAGTAAGAATTCTAAGTTCTTTTTTAAAATTTATAACTTCCCTAATAAAAGCTTAAAAATAAAGTAAAAATTCTTATTAGTATTTTAAAAGCCTTAGAAAAGTAAAAAAAAATTTTATTCTTTTTTAAATAATATTTTTATAGTTAAAAGTAATAAATAAAGTAGAATACCTTTTTAGTATTTAGGTTATAAATAAAACTATTATAATTTATAGTTTTAAAAAAGTTAGAAAAATACTATAAGACTATTTATAATCTCTCCTAAATAGTATATATTTTTTCTTATTTTATTATTTTTACTATAGTATTTTATAAAATCTAGAGTAAAAAAAAGATAAATAAATATATAGGGTAAAGAATCTTTCTTTTTTTTTAAATAGTTTATTATTTCCTAATTAGGATAAAAAAAGTTATATAATAGATTTTTATCTTATTTATATAGAAAATATTTTATTTTCTATTTTAGGAAAATAGGGCTATTTATTTAGAGTTATAAAGCTTAGAGAAGTATAAAACCTCTTTACCCCGCGTTAAAAATAATATACCTTCTTAAACCTTAGTACCTAAAAGAACTATAGTAAATAAATAAAAATACTTAGAAATACTTTATCTCTACTATAAGTACTAGAAGATTCGGCGCTTCTTACCTACCTACTTAATATACCGAAGTTTTACTATCCTAGCTATAGAAAGTCCCTTTTCGCTATATTTAACTTTTTCTTCTTCTTTTTCTTTTTCTTTTTTTCTTCTATTAGTAAAAACTCCTTTATTTACTATTTAAATTATATAAAAAAAATACTATTCTTAAGCTTATTTTCTCTTCTTTTAAATATAAAGTCTTAACTTCCTAATTATTATAGATTATATATTATATAAGCTATTTAAAGCTTTAGCTTTATTTAAAACTAACTTTTTAAATAGTTATAAGATTATTAAGGCCGGGGCTAAGGCTAGGGCCGGGGCTAGGGCTGGGGTCGGGGCCGGGGGGGGGCCCTAGGAGGGTTATTACTAGGCTAAGTAGGGCTTCCTCGTTTTTAGCTGCCTTTTCCCCCCCTAGTTTAGCTTTTTAGTAGTCGTTTCTTTTTAAAAAAACTCAAAAAGGTAAGTTAAAAAAAAGAAAAATAATAAAGAAATAGTATAAAAATAATAAGTTTATTACTAACTCTTAATTAAGAAAAAAAATTAAAAAAGAAAAAATCCGGAGAAAAAAACTAATTTTATAACTATAAAAGAAAATTAGCCCGAATTTAAATTAGGACTTAATTCCGAAGTTAAGTCCTATATTTTCTAAAAAAGGCTATTTACTCGTAAGCTTTTACCTATCGATTTAACTTATTCTCGCTATATTTTATATAATTATATAAAGTAAGTTATTTATTATTTATTAACCTTTTATTCTTTTTAACTAATTTAAAATAGCTATAAAAAATATTTAAATATACTCTTAAATAGTATATTTTTTCTAATTTAAGCCGGTATTATAAGCTTACCTATAAAGGTATAGCTTATAGTTATAAAAGTAAAAAATAAGGTAGAAAATAAAATAAGTTTTTAAATTATTTATTTTTAAAATACTTAAAAAATACTAATTATATACTAGAGCTATAAGAGGAAAAACGCAACTTCTTCGAAGCCCTTTAAGCTAAAAAATAATACCTTACTTTTAATTCGAATAAAGCTTATAAGAGAATTCTTAATTTTCTTTTATAAAATAATATATCTTTTAATACTATTACTTTAGACTCGTTTCCTAGTCTTTTTTCCTTTTATAATCTATAAGTTATATTTTTTTCCTTTTTATTTCTTTTTTTAATTACTAATTAATAATTATATTTAGGGATTATCCAAAGCTTTATCCAGGAAAACTTAAAAAGCTTTTAAACGATAAAATCTCCGAGAAAATCGGCTTTTTAAATAATGAATTTAACGCCTATATCGAATAATATAGGTCTTTTAATTTTATATTCGATATTTAGACCTCTAATGCTTAGTTTGCCTATATAGGCATCGTTTTAACCTATATTTCTAGTAATTTTTAGTTAAATTACTTACTTATTAATAAGTTTTCTCTTTTTCTTAGTTTTTTACTAATTTAAAAATACTAATTAAATCTTCTAGGCTTTTATAAGCTTTCTAAATACTATATAGGCATTTATATTCTTTAAGAAGTATTATTAGCGCTAAGCCCCTATCCTATAATTAATTATTCGACTATTTATAGGTAAGTCTTTACTTAATTTAAAATTATAGCCTTTTATTTACTAATTCTTTATTAGTTTTATAAGGGATAATACTAGGAATAATAATACCTTTATAGTATTTAATAAAGAAGCTTATAAAGGCTTACTAAGTAAAGAATTCCGGGGTAATATACGCTATATAGTATATATTATTAACTTAATAGTATAAAACGTTTTAAAAACGTTTATTTCCTCGGCTATTAACGACTCCTTGCTTTTAAGCTATATTAATTCTAATATTATAGCTTTAGAAAATAATAATATAAAGATTTAGAGTAAAGATACGAATTTTTTAAATAAGTAATTATTTACTATTTTTTAACTAATTTACTAATTTTCTTAGTACTTATAAATCGGCTAAGAAAGATTATAATAATTTTAAAGTATAATACGGAGCCTTAAAAGCTCTTTAAAGAAGGCCTCTAAAGAGCTAAAAACCGGGGGGAAATCCTAGAAAAAACTAAGAAGGAAAAGATTCCTTTAGGTATTTATTTCCTTTTTTATTAATTTTAATTTATACTAATTATTACTTTTAGATAACGCTATACGCTAGAATTCTACCTATTATTAGGCTTAGTAAAAAATCACTTACTTATAAAATCACTCATAAGTAATTTTAATTTTGAGTAATTTTACGATGATTTTTTGCTTAGTAATATGATTTTGAGTAAGTCTAGGGAGCTTGAAAATCAGAGTGATTTTTGAGTGATTTTTTACGAGTGATTTTCTATATGATTTTCTGATTTTATAAAATCATAGGGTATTATTTTTTTTATTTTATAGAAAATATATATAGCTTAGAAATATAAATTAGAATCTACTTTTAGCCTTATAAAAGGAGAAAAAGAGTAGAAATATTTTTTAATCTTTTTTATTTTTTAAATATAATATTATAAATAAGGTATAAAATTACTTATTCTATATTTTAATTATTTTCTAATTATAAATAAAGAAATAACTAAAGGTAATATTTTTAAAAAATTATTTAATTACTAAGTAGATTAAACTAATAGCCTAATAATACTTAATTACTTAATTTTAATAAGAATAAGTAATTATATTATTAATAATTAAAACTTAAGTTATAATTTATAATTTATAAGTATAATAAAAGTAAAGAAGAATTATAATAAATAGTATAAGAGAGTAAACTATAGGATAGGTTTTTATATATAAATGTTTTTTTAATTTAAAAAATCTTTAATAATATAGTATAAAAACGTTTTTAAAAATAAAGTATAATACTTATTAATATTATAAGGATTTATAATAATAATAAAGATATTTATTTCTTTTTATTATTAGAATATTATTTATAAATTAAAGCGTATATTTTCTTTAAATTTTTATTATTTCTAGGGTTTAGAAGTAATAAATAACTAATATTTATTAATTTATTTTAAAACTACTATATATAAAGCTAATAATAATACTAGTTAAAAAAAGAACTTTTTAACTCTTATACTTATTTAAAGAGTATATACTAATTATTAATTATATTATTTTTTAAAAGCTTATTTTTTATTATATAATTTTTACTATTAAAAATATCTTTTATTTAAAGAGTATAATTCTATAGTTTTACTATCTACTTTTTCTTTAAAAGTTTTTTTAGCTTTTAATAAAGGAAATTTCCTTTACTATTTTTTTATTTTATTTAGGCTTATAAATAATACTTATATTTTATTAATATTAAAGTACTTTAAAAAAACTAATTATAATAGCTTTAATTAGATAGTAAATAAAGGAGTTTTTATTAATAGAAGAAAGAAAGAAAAGAAAAAGAAGAAGAAAAGTTAAACATAGTAAAAAGGGACTTTATACTACTAGGATAGTAAAACTTCGGTATAAAAAATAGGGGGCTAGAAAGCGCCGAATCTTCTAGTACTTATAGTAGGGAGTTAGTATTTCTAAGTATCTTTATTTCTTTACTATAGTACTTTTAGGTACTAAGGTTTAAGAAGGTATATTAGCTTGAACGCGGGGTAGAGAGGTTTTATACTTCTTTAAGCTTTATAACTCCGAAAAAAGTACCCTATTTTCCTAAAATAGAATTTAAAATATTTTTTAGATAGATTATATAATTACCTATATTATAAATATTTTTCTAACCTAATTAGGTAATAATTAATTTTATAAAGAATAATTAAAGGCTTTTTACCCTATGTATTTACTTATTTCTTTTTTATTCTCGATTTTATAAAATACTATAGGAAGGATATAAAAATAAAAAAAAATACACTTATTATAAAAGATAATTTTTAGCATTATATTATTTTTTTTAATTTTCTTATAACTATAGAATACGTTAGTTTTATTTATAACCTAAATATTAGAAAAGTATTCTATTTAGTTTAATACTTTTAAATAGAAAATAATAATTTAAAAAAAGGGGAAAAAATCTTCTTACTTTTTTTAGGCTTTAAAGATACTAATAAGAATTTTTTCTTAATTTTTCAGATTTTATTAAGGAAGTTAGAAGTTTTAAAAAAAAAATCTTAATCCTTACTAGGATTTTGTATATAGAAAAAAAAGAGAGTAAGCAAAAATAGAGGAAAAAACAATATTATTTTATTTCTACCTAAATAAGCACTCTATAAGTCCAAAAACTAGGATATAAGATCTTATTCTATTATATTACTTTATTATATTTTTTATTTATTTTTAATCTAATTAGTTTATATATTATTAAAATATTAGTAATTCTTGGAATTAGTATAAGGTAGTACTTTTAATCCCTAGGAAAAAATTAAAAAAAAATAAAAAGAAATAAACTAAAAATATAGTCCTAATGCTTTTAGTCTAAAGTTTAGATTAAGTTTAACTATTACCTTTTAAAAATATCTTTTAAAGTTAAAAAAAAGTATTTATTTCTTAGTAGTATTTTACTAATTTTTTTATAACTCTCTTAATAATAACTTTAAAAACTTATAAAAATGGTTAAAAAATAGAAGAAAAAATAGAATTTTACTTAAGCTAAAGTAAAGTTATAAGGTATATTATATAAGCTATTATTTACTATATAGCCCAAAAGTATTAGTATTAAAATCCTATTATTTTCTTAAAAACTATATAGAGTATATATTTACCTTTTTATAACTTATTATAGTTTTAAAACTTACTTAAGCTTATAATATTATAAAAAAATAAATTTTTTATTATAATCTTATAGTGATTTTTATGATTTTCAAAATTACTCATAATTTTAAGTGATTTTCTATAAGTGATTTTATAAAATCATTTTTAAAATCAAATCATAAGTGATTTTACCCCTATACCCTATATGATTTTATAAAATCACTCAAAAATCACTTACTCATGATTTTTTATAAACCCTGCCTATTATATACTAGAAACGGCTATTTTTTTAAAGCCGGCTATCTAGTATATAATTAATAACTTAGCTAATAAAAAGCTAAAAAAGAATAGTATATCCTAGGCTAAATAGAAAGTCTTAGCTAACCTAAAAAAGCTATTCAAAGTTTTTCTCTAGCCTTTTATTAAGTTATAAGGCTTACTTTATATTACGATATTAGAAGTTTACTATATATCTATTAGATATATAAAAAGCTTAATAACTTATTAAGCGAAGACCGGATTTTAGCTAGAAATATAAATCTTAGCTTAGGTTTAGTAAGTTCTACTATTAATTTCTTTAGTTTTTTTACTAATTATATTATAATTAGTTAAATTACTATACTATTTGTATAAATAGTATTTAATAAGGCAAAAATAAGCTAGATAAATACTTTCTAGAAACGATTACCCGGACTAATTATAAAGATTTTAATATTTACTTTTTTAGTATTCTCCTAGATCTACGACTAAAAATAATATATTTTAAAGAAAATCAGCTTTTTTCTTTTTATCCCTCTATTAAAAAAGACCTTAGAAGGGATTTTAAAGAGGAATATTTTATATAAGTAATTTTTTTTATATTATTTTACTTAATTACTAATTTTTTTCTAGGTTAAAAGAGGAAATTAGTAGTAATACTATTAATTCTAGGGTACCTAGCCCTATAGAATTAACCTATTCGGATAATTTCTTTTTAATAATTAATAAAGAAGCCGAAGAAGAGGAGTTTATAGCCTATTTAGTAGAGCCTTTTTTAAAAAAGAAGGTAAGTATATACTTTTATTAATAATTATTCTTATTTTTTACTAATTTATTTAATTTCTAGGACTCTATTTTAGACTACTAGAAATAATATAAGAAAAGATTTCCTATTTTAGCTATTTTAGCCCGCCGCTATTTATCGATTTCTATAACTTTAGTACCTATAGAAAGTACTTTCTCGATTAGTAGTAACCTAATTACTAAATCCCGAAGCTAGTTAAATTCGGAGACTATTAAAAAGCTAATATTGCTTAAAAGCTAGAAGAAATCCTTACCTAATCTAGAAAAGAAATATAAGGAAGGAAAACAAGAAGAAAACTAGGAGGATTTTTAAATAGTTTTTTATTAGTTTTTTTACTTAAGTTTACTTAGGTTTTTCTAATAAAATAATTATTTTTATTATTATTATATTTTTTAAAGCCTTTTATTTATACTATAATTTATAAAACTAAATATATTATATATTTATATATTTTAAAAACTATAATTTAGTATTTATTATATAGCTTAAAAGCTAAGAGTATTATTATTAATTTCTTATTATTTTTTTAAAAAATTATATAGAGTATATATTTTCCTTATAATTATTTTTTATAGTCTTTAATCTTACGTAAGCTTATAATCTTATAATAAAAATATTATTTTATTATAATTTTATAGTAATTTTTATAATTTTTAAAATCACTTATAATTTTAAGTAATTTTCTATAAGTAATTTTATAAAATCATTTTTAAAATCAAATTATAAGTAATTTTACCCCTTTACCCTATATGATTTTATAAAATTACTTAAAAATCACTTACTCATGATTTTTTACAAAGCCTGGATATCGGTAGCTAGTCGGAATAAGGCGAATTCTAGTTCTAGGATCCTATAGTAGGTATTAATAAGGGTTATTCGTAAAAGGGGGGTTTTATTATATTCCTTATTAAGGGCTTATTAATAAAGATTAAGTTTATTAAATAACTTTTAAAGGATCTTATATAGTTTATTATTTAGATTCGTATTATAGATAGTTTAAGATATAGTCGAAGTCTAATCTATATAATAATAGGAATAATTTATATCCGTATTAAAATATTATTTAATTTAAAGGTAGATATTTATAAAAGTATAATTTTAAGGGATATAGTTAATATAGTATTATTATACTCGCCCTAAGAGGATTTAGGAAAATAATATATAAAAATTTAATAAATAGATTTTAAGTAAATAATAAATATTTATTATTACCCTTACTTTATTATCGAGTAGGTTATAGGGTTCTCCGGAGTATATTTTTAATTTATCCTAGACTTTCGTAAATTTTATAATTATATTAGCGTTTATTAGGGTATTATCGAAATATATAAGGGGAAGTTAATAATACGCGTTTACTAATACTTCTAGCTTTTTACTAAATCGAGATTAGCTTTTATATAAAATTAGGTCGATTTCGGTTTAGATTTAATCTAGAATCCTTTCGTCTTCGTCTTATACCTTATTCTATATTACCCTAAGGACCGTATTATAGTATTAATAAGTATAAAATATTAATCGCTTTAGTACTTAAATAATAGATATTTATTCTAGTTATTAGGGCGGAAGTTCTAGAGTATTTTCCTAATTATTATTTAATACTAGATTAATTTCTAGTTAACTTTAGTTTAAAGTTATACTAAAGTTAGATTTTATCCTAATAAGCTTAGGGGGGAGAATAAAAGGAGGTATATAAACCTCCGGCTTAAAGTATATAATATAGTATAACCGAAAAGGCTATACGGGTAGTTCCTTAAGCTATAAAGCCGTTTTAAAAAACGGGTTAGGTTTTTCTATTATTAATCCTAAATAGATTCCTCTTCTATTAAGGATATTTCGAAGGGATCTTTTAAGAACGAGTCTTATAAATTCCTATATAAAGGCTATTTATCCTTTAAAATATTCCTAGACTATAATTAGTAGTTTATACCTAGTATTATATTTACTATTTTCTATTTCTATTATAAATTTTATAATATAATATTCGATTAAGGCTTTATCCTATATTATTCCTAGGACTTTCTTATCCTATTTTAAGAGGTTAAGGTTATACTAGATTATTTTTAGGATAATTATATTATTAAAGAGGGCTTTAGCCTAGTTATTTCCTAGTTAAGCTATTATTCTTATTTATTTTAGAAAAAGACTACCTTTTATTAAATTCGAATCGTTTTCTAATCGAAGTCGAAGAGATATTAAGTTTTATTCTTTTTAAAAAACCTAAAAGTAGTTAATTATATAGAACCCGGGTTTTTACTTATTAATTATAATTTCCTTCTTTATACCGAGTAAAAGAATCTATTATTTAAATTAATTTTCCTTCCTTATTAATCTATAATTACCTAAATTAATTACTAATTAGTATTAATTAGGCTTTATAAATATACGTATAGGAATAATAAATAATTATTAAAAAAGGGTCCTTTACTATTAGTTTTAATATTTATTTATAATAATCTATAAAAGGATTCTCTATAATCTAAATATAAGAATACCCCCTTTTCCCTTCCTTATATATTCCCTTTTTCTAACTTAATATTAGATTAAGTTAAACTCGGAATTCCTCCGGTATTAAGTTAAATTCGACCTAAAGTCGATTAGATATTATTCTAACCTCCTATTATTATATTATCCTATTCCTCCCTTTATCTCCTCTCTTTTATACTTTTACCTACGTCCTACGTAATATATCCCCTATCCTTCTTAGTATTACCCCTAAGTAATTCCTACGTAGTCCCTATTATAGCTTATACTAAGTATAGCTATAGCCCGGCTATAGCGTAGTCTATAATTACGATAATATTATCTTAATAATATCCTTTTATTTTATAATAGTCTTTATTCCCCTAAGAGCGGTAGTTAGCCTATACCGTATTAGGTTAATCCCTAGAACTATAGTTCTAACTATTATAGATATATAAGTATATAATCTATACTATAGGAGATAGGACCCGGTTTAGGCTCCGTACTAAGGTAAGTTTAGGTCCTAAAACTAGAATATAACTAAGGTCGAAAACCCTTATATAAGGTCCCTCCTATATATATAACTACTTATAACCCTACCCGGTAAGTATATAAAAGGGTAGGGAAAAAAAAACTCGAATAAAGAAAAAATATAATTAAGAATAGAGTAAAAAGGTAGAAAAAAAAAGAATAATACCGCCTTAATACGAAGAAAAACTACGATAAGGCTAATAATAGTAGTAGAGATTAGGGCGGAAGAAAACGCCGTACTATAGCGTATATTAGATAAGATAAAGTCCGCCTATACCCGTATAATAAATACTATCGGGATAAATAGTCTCCTTTTTTATAAGGCCGAGGTATATATAATTAGGGAGGGATTTAAGAAATAGTAGGCTAGTTAATATAATAATAATAGTACCTTATAAAGGAAAACGGAGATTACCCCGGGTAGGGCAAATCGGGCTATACTATATATCCATTATATTTCCCTATACTAGTAATACCTTAACTAGATTAATCTAATACTATAAAAGGCTAAGTATAATTATATTAATTACGCTTACGTATACTACCCTTATTATCCTATTACCCCCCTTTAGGCCTATATTTACTATATTTAGTAAACAGAGGTTATATATAAGGATAGGGGTAAGATAAATAAGGCGGAAACGGCTTTAAAGGCTATAATAGCGCTAGGAAAGAACCTAGTAATACTAGGTAATAATAACTAATACCCGGGCGGGAAGCCGCTTATAAAAAAATAAATAATACTAAGAATAAAATAAAAATAGGAAAGCTAATAGGGGTATAAGGCGGTTATAAAAATAATTATAGGGGAGGAGGGGGGAAAAAAAGGGGGAGGGGGAAATATAATAACCGGGGCGGGTATATTAGAATAGTTAATAGTACTAAAAGTACGGGTAATAATAGTAAAGGGAGAGGGGGCGGGAGGGGGGGAGAAGAAAAAGAAAACCCTAATAAAGCCTAAAGTACTAAAAGCGCTAAAAACGCTAGCTAAAGGGGGTAAGTAAAAACGCTTTCTTAATACGGTATTATTAATAATACCGACTAAGAGGGCGTAAACCCGCGCTACTACCTATTATAAAAACTAAATAAAGAAAAAAATACGTTTTTTAGTATAGTTATCCGAACCTTATATTAGGCTTTTAAAAATACCAATAGTTATAATTATCGTTTTTAAGGCGGTGGGCGCTGTCTTCCGCCGGACGGGAGTCTTAGGTATTAATATAAATCCAAGGGGTATACTATTATTATAAATAGCCGGGTTATAAAGTACCTTAAACCTCTTAAGCGCGTTTATCCTATTAAGAATAGCTAGAGGTTCCTAAATCGGATTAAGGTAATTAGTCTAGTAAACGAGTATTTCCCGGTAATAACCCTATTTAACCTTAACCTATTATACGAATAGGATCTTATTAATTTCCTATTTATCCTTTTTATTAATACGGATAGCGGGTAATTATAGGTTATTAACGGTTTAGCCTAGAATAGGATCTGAGGCTACTTAATAAAGAAAATTATAGTTAAATTAATTATATACCCCCGAGGGAAGGTTAGCTAATTGAAATTCTACTACCTCTAGAGAAATAACCCTTCTTATTATATATTTAGTATAATACTAGTTAAGCTTCTTTTTCGGATACTTAGAACTAAAGTTCTATAGATTTAGTTATACCTTATCGCCTACTTAGAAGCGTTCCGCCGGCTAATAGGAGGTATTAAAATAAGCCTTATTATCTTAAAAAGCGGTAGTATCCGCCGCCTAATAAACGTTAGCGATTTTATAAAGCTTAGAGATAAAGGCTTACGCCTGGCTAGCGGGGGTATATTCGGAAGGGGGCGGAGAATTATTAAATTACGGTATTAAAAAGGGGGTATTATAGTTATATATAATAAAGAATAGTATTATACCTATAGCCGAATAAATATAATTATTAAGGGATATTTAAGCTACTAGGAGTAATACGTTCTAATTATCCTAATTATAAATAATAACTATATAAAGGTATACTTAAACGTTTTAATTTACCCGCTTATTACCCCCGTTTATTTAAGAATAGTAAGTAATACTAAGGAGTTATAAAACGCTATAAACCTTATATATATATACCTAAAAATCCCTAGTCTAATTAAAGCTATAATTACTTATTATAAATATAGGCTATTAGTAGTAGAAATAGACGAAATACTATAGAAAGTATTCGGTATATAACTCCGTATTTATTATAGGTATTAGTTTAAAAAGGATCTTTTTACTTAGGTAGTCCTAAATAACCTAAAGATAATAATTACCTTATAGTATAAGGGGAAAGTTAATTATAAAGTCTATCTAAAGGTAATAATAAAACTAGTTTAGGATAAGGAAAGAGTAAAGGAGGATAACTTAATAGGAATACTAAATCTTAGTATAGCCGTATATATTATAATTATAAAGGAAACAATAGATAAACTATTATTATAGGGGCTAAAAAAAGTCCTAGGTAATAAGGGCTATTATACTATTTTATCCTAGATAATTAATAAGGTAGGAATCGTAGATTAGCTAAATAATATAACCTTATAATTAGTCTAGGCCTTATAAGTCTAATAATATCTTATATATATTAGTATCTATAACTACCGGGGTACTAGGTACCTAAAGGTAACCCTGAAAGTATAAACGCTCCTAAGTATTAAGGTAATAGTCTATAATTTAAACCTTAAAATAAAGGGAGGGAGGTATTATAATTCGGGCTTTGCCCGGACTAGCTATAGGATACTATAGGATAACTTATTACCGCCTATAAGGCGCGCGCGGATAGCCTCCTCCTTCTTACCTTCTATATACTAATTAATCTTATTTCGGACGCTCTATATAGTCGTACTAGGGCCTATTTCTTAATATTTAATTAGTATTAAACTTTCTTTTAGCTAATAAATACCCCTATAAAGGCCTTTATATCGTAATAAGGAGGGGGTATACCGTTTATACCGGATATAAATACCCGTATTATAGAGTTATAGTCTATAATCCTAGCCTAGTAGTAAACGCTAGCTATATAGAACGCCTAGTTATAGGCCCTTTAGCTTAGCTACTATAAGCCGCTACCTACTAGCTCGCCTTTCGATAAAAATAAAAACGTTTTCCCCGTATAATATACCCTAATCTCCTATAAGTTATACGCTAACTACGATTTTATTAGCGATTATTATAATTAATAGGTTTTTATCTACTAGAACCTCTTATTATTTATCTAGGCTAAGGTAGCCCCTTATTTCGAGGATAGTATAACTATAGATTATAACCCCGAATACTTTTTAAATTACCTTAGTACTATATTTCTAGACCCTTATTATTACTAAACTACTATAGTAAAGCTTAAATACCTTAAGTAGTATTCTAAAAAACCCTTTTCGGATTTCTTAGTCCGCTTTAAGGCTAAGTTAGCCCTTTTAGGCGGCTCCGTATAGAATAATAAAGTAAAGGTTTTATATCTTTAGTACTCGCTCTCCTTTAACCTTCGTAACTATTATATCGGTCGTAGTATACTTTTTAATAATTTTTAGGCTATTATTTAGCGTATTCGTAAAATCGCTATAAATATCGAGTCCTTTCGTATTAATACTTATTACTATTTACCCCCTTCGCTAGCCCTAGCCCCGAATAGTAATACCCTAATAATAGGGGTTAATAAAACCTCGATTATACCTCCTCGATCTAATACCTATTAGTAGGGATTATTTTCCGGCTAGTACGTATTATAGGTTAGTATTAATATTATCGAAAAGTATTATACTAATAGCGTATATTTCTAATATAGCTATTTAGGTTATTATTTACGTATATATAACCTCCTCCCTATATAATTCAACTATCCCTCTACCTCCGTATATTCTACGTAGAGTTAGACCCCTAATAGCGTTTTAGATAATATTAGTAAGTAGGGAAATAAGCCGCCCCCTTAGTAAGTCTCCTATAGGGGGTAGGTAAGCGTATTACCTTTACTAGAAATAATCTAGCTTTTAAGTTTCGCGAGATCGAAGGTTATATAGATTTTACTCCTTTACTTTTTCCTATTCTTATAAATTCTATTTAGTTTATTAATATATAGGCGGATAATAACTATAACTACTATACCGCTATAAGCGAAATAATAGTATAATATTATTAATTAGAATATATCCCCCTTATATAAGCGTATTCTATTCGGATAATTATTTATATTAGCTATTAATAATAGGTATTATTTAAGGCCTCCTCCCTTATCTATTATATTATTCGTTTTATTACTAATATTAATAATTAGCGTATACTTATTATTACGTATATTATTCCTTGTTTTACCTAATCCCTTATCTTAGGGATTCTATAGCTCGTATATTATAATATCTTTCTATATATTAGCTAGTATTATCTTATTATTTATTCTACCGAAGACCTTATTATTTAGTACTCCGAGTAGTATTATCCTTCTTACCTAATAGTCGTTATCCTAGGCTTTACGTATACCGCCTTATTCTAGCGTAAAACTAAATAACCTTCTAGTTATTAATTTCTTATTACTAGTTTATAGGATATTTCCTCTATAATCGCCTAGGGTATATCCTCGTTTATTATACCTAGTCCCTTATTCCCTTCTAAGGTTATTAACTTTTAGGACCTCTTTAATAAGGATAAAGCTAATACGCTTTCTTTTTACTAGGGTAATTACGACTACCGTATTCGTCTTTAGCCTAATCCTAATAGTTCTAATCCTAATCTTCCCTAAGGGCCTTTTTATAATATATTTTATAATTATTTATTAGAGGTTTATAAATAAATTACTAACTTAATAAATAAGGGGTAGATTCGGGCTAGTTTATCTTCGGCTATTACCCCTATTCTCTTAGCTAAAAAACCCGGTAATAATTAGCGCTTTTATATTAACTATTATACTTTTAATAAGGTTATTTAATAGGATTAGTACCCTTTTCCCCTTATTAAGGAAATACTTTATAGTTTTTCCTTAGCCTAATAGTTTACTAAGTTAAACGTATATATAGCCTTTTATAAGATCCGTATTATACCTAGTAATAAATATTTTACTATTTTTCCTACTTAGTTTAGATTATTTAAATACCTTATTTATCCTTTCGGGCTCGTAGGTATACCTACTACTTTCTAATATTATATTAATACTACCCTAGGTTCTTTACTTAGCGACTTTATAACCGTATACCTCGATAATATTCTAATCTATTCTAGAGGCTCTTAGGCGGATTATTAGTATAAGGTTTAAACTATACTCGGTTAACTCTATACGGCTAGACTCTATTTTAACCTTAAGAAGTACGATTTTACTATTTACGAAATTAAGTACTTAGGATTTATTATTTATACTAAGCGCGAAATATATCCTAACCCGGAGAAGATTTCTATAATATATAATTAGGAGGTACTTATACGCGTTTATAGCGTTTATAGCTTTCTTAGTTTTATTAACTTTTACTATAATTTTATTCCCTAGTTTACTAATATTATTACCCCCCTAGTTCGCTTAATACGATAAAATATCCCCTTTTTTTAGTCTAATAATTATTAATATACTTTTAAATAGCTTAAACTCGTATTTATCTCCTACCCTATCCTTACCTAATAGGATCCTAACCGCTATATAGTTATTAAGACTAATTACTCTAGTAAGGCTATAGGTAATTATCTTTCCTAGTATAAATAGGATACTATCCTCTAGCCTATTATATACTTTTCGTATAAACTCTTGCCTATAGAATATAATTATACTATTTATAATAAAAAGCTCTTAGCTATTATCCTTTATTTATAAAACTAGTCCGCTGAATTATATAGTATAATTAAGCTATTTATAATCTTAATTAATTATAAGGCCCTTAAGTACTTTACTATACTATATTATATATTTAAATATTAAGCCTATTAGGCTAAAACTCTTTCGTTATTCGACTACTAGCTATATTATCGACCTAGGTTATAGGCTTATTAGCCTAATACCCTTTCCTACTAGGGCTAGGATTATATTAGTCCTTTTACCCGCTTTAGCTAAATCTTATACCCTATACCTAACGAGTCTATTACTTTATACCCTTTATACGTATCCCCTGTTCTTCTATCTTCTTCTATTACGCTTTTCGTTTCTATACTATCTTCTATCCCGCTGATTAAACCCCTAGTCTTCCCTTTTAACAATACTTTCTTTTCCGGCCTTTAGTCTAATACTTTATATACTAATCCTACTTATACTATACGCCTTATAATAGTCCGGTCTAATACCTATAGGTTTCCTCCTAAGGCTTATATATACGAATAAATTACTAATTATACCTTATCTATATATAGTTTTCTTTAATACTATAAGCGTTTTTAGGTACCTAAAGAAAAGACTTTAATAATTACCTTAATTTATTATACTTATAATTCTCCTTTTACCGAGTACCCTAATAAAAATACTATATTCCTCCTTCTTTAGCGGGATTTCTACTAGGAGGAGATATCTATAGATATTATACGTTTTATTCGGAATTACTATTATTATAGGGATTATATTAACTATCGTTATTATTAAGGCCTTTTATAATTATTACTTATTATTAATTATTTTTAATAAATAATCTTTATAGACTTTATAATAAACCTTCCTATAGCTATACCTTCCTCCCTATATTTTCTTATAGTTATTATAAATTACTTTTTTAAATATATTTAGCTTAAAACTATAATATTTATAAATACCGACGAGTACGTATTATAATTCCTCTCTTATTAATAATAGTTCTATAGTTTCCCTTATAGTTTTATTTCCGATTATAGTTTTAATTAGACTAATCGTTTTTAATTTACCCTTTACCGGCTTATAAGTACCCGTTAATTCCTTTCTACTATATACTACCCCTAGACTAATAATAATTCCGAGTATATTAATTAAAAGGTTTAAATTATCCTTTATAATATTATTTCCTTTATATAATTCGATTAAACTACCTATTTTCCTATTTACTAGCTTACTTTAAATAATTATAACTCTTTTATTATAGGGGTTAGCCTTAATATACTCCTATATAATTATAATATAAGCCTTTTTCCTCGTTTTACTAATTCTAATATTTTTTTTACTTTGCCTACTAATTATACTATTATTTTTATATTCTAGTTAGTTAAAAGTACTTAATTCGCCTAGGTAGTTATTATTTAGACCTAGTAATACGTTTAGAACGCGTTTAATAGCTCCTAATATCCTATTAAGCGCTTTTAGGTTAGTAATTTTATTTAGCTAAACCTAGGTAATATATAAACTAATCGCCCTTTAAAAAAACTCGATTATTTTAAAACTAAGTATTATATTATTATTATCCCTACTCCTTTAACTATTACCTTAGATATACCTCCTAGTATTTATCCGACCTTTTATATTAATCTTATTAAACGTACTATATACGACCTATTTTCCTCTTAGTCTTTTATTAATTCTTATTATAACCCCGTATTATATTTATCTTTTTCTAATCCCTCCCTAAACGAGTAGAAGGTAAAGGCTATATTAATAGCTAAAAATACTAGGGGACGCCTACTTATAGGCTAGCTATTATATTACCTAGTCCTTATAAAATAGACTAATTATATTATACTTATATAGGAATTACTAAATAATTTCTTAACCTATATAGCTTTAATATAATATAAGTTATAATAAGAGGATATACGTATTTATAATAATCTATCCTAATTCTCCTTCGTACCTATTCTTATAATTACTTTACTAATATTATTATCCTAATCCCTTTCCCCTATATTTATTATATTTATACCTTCTTTCTAGCCGCGTAAATTATTAGTTATCCTCTTCCTCCTTATCCTCTTAGCGCGTTTTTTAATTAAGATAGCTAGGTTATTATAGGGGCTAGGAGGGGGTACTACGAGATAACTAGTATAAATAATAGCGGTATAGTATAGGTAATCCGGGGGCGGGTAATAGCGAGAATTCGGGTAATATATACCTATAGCCGAGGGGGGTATTACCGGGTATTATTCTCGCCGGTAGTATCCTAGCTAATTACTAAGGAGGGAAAGGGGATAAAACGCCTATAAGTTATTATATAAAGCTAAGGAGTACTATATTATTCTATTCCTAGGCCTAATACTCTTAAGCTATTTATACTATAAATTCGCGCGTATTATCCTCCTAGTATTATAGCGATTATTTATAGTATTAAACGAAAGTATTAAGGCCTTAAATAAGCTAGCCTTATTATTATTACTATTATTATACGTATATTTATATAATATTATTAGAATTATACTAAAATATAACCGTTATATAAGGAAATAAAGCTATTAAGGAAGCGGGGATAAGCGTATTCGAAGCCGGCTACTTAGGTATATTAGGGGTAAAAAGACTCTAGGCTAGGCGAGGAATAAGGCGAGTAATAACTAGTATAGATTAAACTATCTTTATATACTAGATAAATACGGTTATTAAGCAGACCCGATAGCCGGGTATTTTTCTATTATAGTAATAGGCTTTTTCGGCGATAGCTTAACCTATAATTGTTATAATAGTAAGGTTACGGATAGCCCGCCTAAGCCTAGCGTTTATAGTAAAAAGGTGCTTTTCCTAGAAATACCTCCTTTACCGCGTATAGTAGGCTTAGTATAACTACCTATAACCTTTATAATAGTCTATACGCCCCGAGTTATATAGATTATTAACGTATAGCGTATATATATATACTACCTCTTCGGGCGCTATATTATTCTTATTATTAGAATCCCCTTTTACTAAGTATTTACCTATACTATAAACCGGAGTATTAGTAGCTAAAAATATAATAAGGGCGGGTATACTATAAGGTAATAAGGATAATATAAGAGTATACGATATAAAGTTTTTCTCTTATATAGGGTTTTATACCCTATATAGGGCTAGGCTAATTTATTTCCTTTTAGCTTATACTTATATACTAATTTCCTATTTTAGTATATAGGGGAGGTATAAGGAGGGGTACGAAGGGGGGTATATTATAATTCGGGCTTTACCTAGACTAGTTATAGGATACTATAGGATAACTTATTACCGCCTATAAGGCGCGCACGGATAGCCTCCTCCTTCTTACCTTCTATATACTAATTAATCTTATTTTAAACGCTCTATATAGTCGTACTAGGGCCCGTCCCTTAATAGGGGGAAAAGAATAATCGCTATATACTATATAATAAAGAACCTCTTAGAAGATTATATTATAAAAAACTATAAACTATTATAATAAGTATAAATTATTATCCAAAAAAATATAAGGAAAGGGAGGGGGGGGTAGGGTAGTTTAACGGGAGTAATAAGTACTCCCGGCTATAATAGTACAAGGCCCCCGGCCTAAAGGGCTAAATTAAAAAGGTAATATTATAGGGCTAGTACTAGGGTATAAAGTAGGCTAGGGAGCCTAACCCTTATAATAGCTAGGCTAGGCTATAAGGCCCGATTCTTATATAAAGGGGTCGTCTTCCTACCCCTTTTTCTTCTTTTCTCTTTAAGTAAGGAAGCTAGGATAGCCCCTTCTTTAAGAATATAAGTTAGTTACCGTAAGTACGTTCTCCTAGCCTTAGTACGGGTACTAGGCTATAGCTTCTTCTGCTTTTAATCCTGCTTTTTAATACGGATTTTTAACCTTTTTTTCCCTCTTTTTCCCCTCTTTTCCCCCTTTTCTCTTCTTTTTCCTTCGGAGTACCCTTCCTCCCTCGCTAAAACTAGTCTCTAGGGTCGTAATCAAACGTTATAATAGAACGTTTAAGGATATTTAGAGGGCGTTAGTCTTTAGGATACTCCGATATATATTCCTTCTTCCTAGCCGGTAGATAACTTCCTCTTCTTTACGGTAGTAATAGCGTTAATAAACTAGTTAAGACTATTTAATTAGGAATAATAACGCCGGCTAATTTAGTCGGGAGGGGGGAAAGACAAGGGGCTCGCGCTAATAGGTATAACTACCTATAGCCTCTTCTTCTTCTCCTTCTTCCTTCCCGCCTTTAAGGACGTCCGGTTAGCCCGACGTTCCTTCCCTCGTAGCCAGTTTTACCGCTCCTTTTTTCGTCGTTTTTAGCTTCTCTTTTTTCCTTCTTTTTACTTCTTTTCCCTTCTCCGGCGGTACGGGCAGTAGTAGAGGTAACTTTCCCCCTCCTACTTCTCGTAACCCTCTCGAACGCCCTCCTTAGCCCTGTTTTTTCGGCTGCCTTTTTCCTTCTCTAGTCTTCTATCTTCTTCTCCTTCCTCCCTCTCGGCATACCCTCTTCGACTACCGACCCTACTAACTACCCTAACTATTTAATTAAATACTAGTAGTAATAACGAGATCGAGATTAGGATTAGGATCACGACTAGTAGTAGTAGTAATAAGCTTCGGATACGACGTTTATAATATCGTTGCCCTTTCCGCCTTCTCGTTCCTTCCTTAGCGTTCCTTTAGCTTTTTCTCCCTTACTTTCTCGTTTAGCGTTTTCGGCGTTTTCCTTTCCTTTACTTTCCTCTTCCCTTTCCGCTCCGCCCTACCTTAGTCCCCCGTTATAGGACCTACGGTAGTTACCCCTCCTTAATACCTACTCGTTTCTCTTTCTCCGGGTCTTCTTCTCCCCTTTAGCCCTTTTAGGAACGGGAGATTAAAAGGTTCCTCGCTCGCTTCGAGGCTAAGATCCCGGAAGAACGACTCGAGTAGCTTCCCTTTTTTATCGGCCCCGTCTACCGTTAATAGGTCGAAAACCTAATAAATAGCTATATAACCTAGTTAATAGCTAAGGTAATACTTCTTCGGTTCTATAGAGCGTTTAATTAGGCCTATTAAGTAGGTCTCCCGTTAAAGCTATAGTAATACGAGGCTCGATAGCCGAATAAGCCTAAGGATACGATCGACTAGCTTAAGAGGTATACTTCCTTTTACCAATAGATCGATAATACTAGTACTTATAATAGTACCCTAAATAACTTAATAACCTACTCCCTTAGTCTTTTCTTAGCTTTACTATAAAATATATAGTAAATACTAGTAGAAGACCTTAGTTACCCGCGTTTGACCCTATACGGCCTTCTCTTTTCGAGGGCTTATTTCTTCGCCTCCCTCCTCCTTAGAGACGAAGAAGTTAGCCGCCGACGAGAAACTACCGATACTACCGTACTTACCCGTTCCTTTAGCTATTCCTTCTCGCCGTCTCCTTCTTACCATCCTCCGGAGCCGCTACCCGGATAAGACTCCGGTCCTATAGGGAGTTAACCTTCCTTCCTAGAATTAGACCTACTATTACCGAAGGTTTTAATTAAATAGTCTCTAGGAATAAGGTTAGTACTTTGGGTCTTCTTTCTTCTCTTTCTTTTTTTTTCCTTTTCTTCTTTTCCTTTGTTTTTTCCTTCCTTATTCTTTTTCGTTATCTTCCTTTTTCCCTTATCCTTTAATCTACTCCCGTATTCTCGCGCGTATACGCCTTTCCTTACCTTTACTCTCTTCTTCTTCCCCTTTTTTTATAGCCGTACTTACGCTATAAGGAGTAGTTTAGCGGGAGTAATAGGCACTCCCGGCTATAATAGTATAAGGCTCCTAGCCCGGAGGGCTAGATTAGGAAGGTAATATTATAGGGCCAGCGCTAGGGTATAGGGTAGGCTAGGGAGCCTAACCCTTACGGTAGCTAGGCTAGGCTATAAGGCCCGATTCTTATATAAAGGGGTCGTTTTCCTACCCCTTCTTCTTCCTTTCTCTTTAAGTAAGGAAGCTAGGATAGCCCCTTTTTTAAGAATATAAGTTAGTTACCGTAAGTGCATTCTCCTAGCCTTAGTACGGGTACTAGGCTATGGCTTCTTCTACTTTTAATCCTGCTTTTTAATACGGATTTTTAACCTTTTTTTCCCTCTTTTTCCCCCCTTTTCCCCCTTTTCTCTTCTTTTTCCTTAGGAGTACCCTTCCTCCCTTGCTAAAGTAGTCTATAAGGTTAGTATAGTATTCTATAAGGTAATAGCGTAATCTAGGGGTTCTAAGCTAAACGAGGAGTTAGGCGGCAAAAGGAGGTTTAATAAAAAGCTAATAAAAAAAATAATAAAAGGTTTTTATTATCCGAATTATCCTATAAAAAAGTATTAAAATAAAATTATAATACCTAATTAAATATAAATTAGGCTACCTAATTATTTAATTTCGCCTTAAATAAAAGGTTCTATTCTCGGCGGGAAAGAGTATTAGGAATAACTACCTATCCCCTAGGGTAATATTTAATCTAAAAATTAAAACGGGATAAATAATTATAAGTGTTTTTATTATATTTATTAAATATAATACTAGAATAAATAAATACCGGGGTTAAATACTAAATAACTATTATATAAAATATATATATACTATCTATAATAAATAAGGAGTTATTATATAATTATATTATATAATTATAAATAGGGTTATTCTTAACCTAGAAGAAGAATATAATTAAGAATATAATTATAAATATAAAGATAAGAGGAAGGAAAACTCTTCTCTTCTCCTCTTTTCTCCTCTTTTCCTAGGTAATAAATCGAGGAATAAATAACTAACGAATCCGATAGCGATTCGATCTAAAGTACCGATTTCCCGATTAGGAAATACCTATCCTATTTAGCCGAATACCCGGATCCTATTCTACGCTCGGTTATAAAGAATCTAAATTATCCCCTAAAATGTATAATACTTAAAAAGCTATTATAAATTAACTAATATACTTATTAAAGTATAAAAATAGTCTCCGAAAACGTCTATTTATAGGCTTTATAGAGTACTTCTAATAACGTCGATAAGTATTATAGTTCCTAAAATATTAAGTATAAAGAGAAGAGGTTTTCCTTATATATTAATAAATACTTAATTTAATTACCTTTCCTCTTCTTTATTAAATTACTATTATTATTATTATCTAATATAATTAATTATTATACTATACGAACCTATTTTCTCCGTACTTTCCTACTAATAATCCCTTTATTCTATTATCCAACTTCCTACGAAGTAATTAATAATCTATTATCGAAAACGATTAAGAGTATTATCTAACCTTTTATACTTATATAATAGTAATTCTTTCTTTACTTCTAGAATACCTAATTTATAACTAAATACCTTAAAAATAATACTAGAAGAAAGCCCTTCTTCTTTATAATACTATAATACTATTCTTTATTAGAATAATATTTTCTAAGACTCGTTATAACTTTTCGAAGTTTTAAGGCTTAAAGAATTACTCTACTTAGGTACTTTAAATAGAGTTAGCCCTTATATAAGAGAAGCTTTTAGCTACCGTATAATAAGAAGGCTATAATAAGGCCGAAAACGCTATAGCCCTTCTAAGGCTTTATATAGAAAATAGGTTTTTAACCTAAATAAAGTATATTAAAAATATAAAATTAGCTTAGGATAAGCTTAAAAATCTATATAATCCCTCGTCTTTTACCTCTAACTTTCTTCTTATAGGAGAATTATTTACTTCTTTATATAAAGAAGGATAAATAAAGGTTTACCTTAATATAATAAAGTCCTATTACGAGGAACTTCTTTCTAGGGATATTATAATCCCTAAAGTTATTATTATCTTACTAACCCTTTCTAGTTTAAAGGACGATTATACCGGGTTTATAACGAATATAACCTAGGCTTTACGAAATAATAAAAAAGCCTATACCCTCGATTCTTTATTTTCCTCCCTAATCGATAAGGAAAAATAATATAAATCGAATAATACGGATAAGGTTTTTATAGCCTATAAAGGGAAGAAGCCTTATAAGGCTAAGAAGGAGTTTATGTTGGTATCCTATAGTATCCCTACCCTAAGAAGTCATAGAGTAGATAGCTACCGGGCTATCGTACCTCGTACGATTCAGGAACAGGGGTCCGGATGTCTCATTATGTTGTACGACTCAGCCCAAGGGCGCCTCCTTCCAGAAGAGGAGATAGGGGTCGATAGGGATAGGATAGTAGATAGGTATATAGTTCCCCTTCCTCGTACGATGAGGGAAGGGCATCTATCTTCACTTATACATGATTTGGATCACCTTTTGCTTTCCCCTCTTATACGTACGTGTTTACACAGACTACTCAACAGTTTATTTTCTACCCGAATTATAAGAATAAGGGCTATAAGGAAGATAGCTATTAGTACTTTTACCTATAAAAAGTACCTTCTTAGTAGGAGGATAAGACCCCTTCCTAATAAAGGCCTTCCTAAAAGGGAAAATAAAGGTTCTTTCCTTATTTAAGGAAAAAAGAGATAAAGGATTCTACGAATTCCTTTATAAATAAGAAGGAGAAAAATAAGGTAATTATCCTTATAAATACCCCTATTAGTCCTATATTATGGACTATTAAGAAACAACCTTCTCTCTCTTTTTCTTCTTTTTACCCTATAAATCAGGCACCCAGAATTCTTCCCGTAAAGGAAGTTAAAGAAGATAAAGAAGACTCTCCTTCCGGATTAGAATACGAAACAGACGAAGAAGACGAAGAAGATCTCGAATTACCTTCTTCCTTCTATAAATATAATAACTAATAATAAAAATATAGGACTTTTAGAAGGAATTTAGGACTTATATAATAATTATAATAGAATTCAGGAAATAAAATAAAGGATTTAGGATCCAAAGATCTTCTCTATCTCCTATTATAAAAATACCCCCTTCCTTTACGATACGGGAGTAATAAAGTATATTATATATAATAAAGACCTTCTTTATAACTATCGTACTATAGATATAGAAGTATAATAGGGAAAGGTAAGTATAATCCTTATAAGAGGAGCTAGAGATATTATTTTTTAGTTTAAAAATAATAAATAATACTATAAAATAAGTAATATATTTTATATACCTGAATTAGGTATAAATATTATAAGTTAATCCTACTTTTCTAAAATATACGTAGTTATAAATAATAAGAATATATAGCTATTTAATAAAGGAAAAGAAATAGCAAAAGGAAATATATATATAAAATTATATTATATTCCTCTTTTAACTACTAAAGGAAATAAAAATATAAGGAATACTATACTAAATACTAAATTAAATAAAGATATTAACTTATATCTTTAGTATAAAAGACTTGGCTATATTAATTATAGAACGTTAATAAAGCTATTAAAAAGCAAGGATAAAAGTATTACTTTTAACTACTCTACTATAAAATAAATAAAATAATATAAAGAATATATAGAAGCTAAATTAACTAAGAAAATAAATAAGAAAGCCTCTAAAAAGAGATATATATACTTAGAAAAAATAAGTATAAATATTTAGGGGCCGATTAAAATACTAACTTATAATAAATATAGTTATTTTATTACCTTCTTGGATATCTATTCTAGATATCTAGAAATAGCTTTAATTAAGAATAAAAACGCTACTTTATAAGAATTGATTAATTATAAAATAAGAGTAGAAAATAATAATAATAATATAAAAATAAAAGAAGTATTTACGGATAATACTAAAGAATTTATATATAATATAAGAAATTATTATATTAAATAAGGTATTATTTTTAATACTAGCCCTCTAAATACTAAAGAGCCTAATAGAAAAATAGAGCGTATAAATCGAACTCTATTAAATAAAGTTAGGGCTATTATTTATATAGCTAATTTACCTTACTACCTAAGGGAGAAGCTATATTAATAGCTACCTATCTATATAATAGGTCTCTATATACCTATTTAGGCTATAAATATCCTCTAAAAATTAAAAATAATATAGAACTTATTCTAGAAGACTTGGATAAAATTAAAATCTTTAATAGTATTATATACTATAAGAATAAAAATCCAGATATAAAACTAAATCCTAGAGTAAATAAAGGAGTTATTATTAGCTACCTTAATAATACTTATAAGATATGGGATTTTAGTAAAAAGAATATAATAGTATCTAGAGATATAGTAATTCTAGAAAATTAATTTATAGAAAATAATAAAGATAATAATAAATAAAATATATAATTAGATTTTAAGATATTACCTTTTATAATATAGTCTATAACGTCTAGTTATAATAATAAGGAAGATAAAATAATTTAAGAATAAGTAAATATAAAAAGAAATTCAAGAAAATAATAGTAATAATAATACTAATAATATAAATAATAATAATATAAATAATAATAATAATAATATAGAATTAATACAAGGAAAGGATCTACCTTCTATAGAAGTAAGGATACCTAAAAAGCCTATAGAAAATATAGAAGAATATAAAGAATTCCCTAAAATTAATTATATATTAAATAATAGTAAAAGAGAAGCTATTTTAAATATATTAGTAAATCTAGATCCTTTAGAACTAACTACGTTAAAATAGGCTATAAAAAGCCCTAATTATAACAAGTAGAAAAAAGCTATAAAAATAGAAATAGATAAATTAATAAATTAAGAAACTTAGGATATTATAAAGGCACCTAAAGATAGGAAGCCTTTAGGAGGCCATTAGGTCTTTAGGCTAAAGAAAGATAATAATAATAATATAAAGAAATATAAAACCCGCTTTATAGTATAAGGTTTTAACTAGGTTTATAGCTTAGATTACTTAGAAACGTTCTTAACTATAGCTAGGCCTAAAAGTATTAGAATACTATTATTAATAGCTTTATATAATAATATAATTATTAAATAATATAATATAAAGAATACCTTTATATACGCTAAAGTGGATATAGATATATATATAAAATTCCTAGCCAAATTCGAAGAATACATTATAGAGGATTATTATAATAAAAATAAAGAAAAATTCCCTTTAAATTAGAAGACTCTATATAAGTAAGATAAGTTTATAATTAAGTTAAGAAAAGTATTATATAGCCTTAAATAAAGCCCGAAGCTATAGTATAATTATTTATCCTCTACTCTTAAAAAATAGGGATTTTACCCCCTTATTTTAGATAAGGGAGTATTTATAAATAAAAAGCTAAAAATAGCCTTAGCTATACACGTCGATAATATTTTAGTAGCCTCTAAAAATAATAATATTATTACTCTAGTACTATAGAGATTAAATAAAGATCTAAAAATACAAGATCTTAACTATCTAGAAGACTTTTTAAGAATATATATCGAATTTAATAGGGCTAATAATACGTTAAATTTAACCCAAGAAAAATATACTAAAAATAAGCTTAAAGAATTAAATAAAGAAAATATTAATTATTTAGATATACCTAGTAAACCTGGAATAAAACTAAGAAAAATAACTATAATACCTAATAAAGATATTATATTATAATACTAAAAAGAAATAGGTTCTTTATTATACCTAGCCTTATAAATAAGACCTAATATACTATATTTAGTTATATCTTATACTAGATTTACTTCTAAACCTAATAATATATATATTTTAGCTTTAAATACTATATAGAAATACTTAAATAAATTCCCTAGTAAATCTATTATTTATAAAGAAAATATACCTAAGAATACGTACGGTATAAAGGGATTTTTAGATACTAGTTAGGCTTCTAATTTAATAGAGAGAAAGAGTATTTCTAGCTATTATTTTTATATATATAATAATATTATTAGCTAGGCTTCTAGTAAACAAAAATCAATAGTACTATTTAGTATAGAAGCTGAATTTATAGGACTTAGGGAGGCTAATAAAGAAGCCTTATACCTAAATAGATTATTTACTATAATAAATTAAGGCTTAGATATTAAAATAATAAGAAATATACTTATTTTATTAATAGATAATATAGGAGCTTTAAAATTAGCTAAAAATCCTGAATTTTATAAAAGGTCTAAATATATAGGCCTAGCCTACTTTTATTTAAGGGCTAACTTAAAACAAAAGAAAATAATAATATACTATATTAAAAGTAAAGATAATATAGTAGATATCTTTACTAAAGAACTAAATAATAAAGCTTTTTATAATTTTATACCTTTATTATCTTTTACTTAAGCTTATAAATAAAGAGGTTTTTTATTCTATTTAAGCTTTTTAGGATTTTCCTCTTATATAAGATTTTTTTTTAACTATTATTACTTTTTAAATAATTTTTTTTCTCTTTATTTACTAAGAGTTTTTATATTCTTATTTTAAATATAATACTATTATATTTAAATAAATAAAACCGTATAAATAAATACCCTTAGGCTATATTATTTAAGGGAGGCTATAAGTATTTTTATTATATTTATTAAATACAATACTAGAATAAATAAATACTAGGGTTAAATACTAAATAACTATTATATAAAATATATATATACTATTTATAATAAATAAGGAATTATTATACAATTATATTACGTAATTATAAATAGTATTATTCCTTAACCTAGAAGAAGAATATAATTAAGAATATAATTATAAATATAAAGATAAGAGGAAGGAAAACTCTTTTCTTCTCCTTTTTTCTCCTTTTTTCCTAAGTAATAAATCGAGGAATAAATAACCGATAAATCTAATAACGATTTAATCCAAAGTATTAATTTCCCGATTAGGAAATATCTATCCTATCCGGCCGAATACCCGGATCTTATTCTATACTCGGTTATAAAGAATCTAAATTACTCCTTAAAACGTATAATACTTAAAAAGCTATTATAAATTAACTAATATACTTATAAAAGTATAAAAATGAGTATTACTATTTTCCGCACCCTATTCATCTATTTTCCGCATCCCCTTCCTAATCGAGGATACTAGCCACCCGACCGGGTAGACGACCCCGCGCCAGCCTGCGCCACCTAACTACGGTACAAAGCCCTGGCAGCCTGAGGAGTCATTCGTTCTGCCGAGGTACCTTCTCATCTACCTAGATTTCCTTACGATCCAATCAATCGGCCGGCGGCCAATTCATTCAGTAAAATAACGGCAGAGAGCGCAGAGAGCGTAGAGAGCGCAGAGAGCGCAGAGAGCGCAGAGAGCGCAGAGAGCGCAGAGAGCGCAGAGAGCGCAGAGAGGCAGAGAGGCAGAGAGGCAGAGAGGTAATTGAAATATTGTAAAAAAATAGGTACCTTTAGTACAACGGGAGACTTCTAAGGCTGCTAGGACTTTATACCGTAGATGGGTGGCGTAAGCTAGCGCGAGGCCGCCCGACCTAGTAGGGAAGTGGGTATCCTGATTTGGAAGGGGATGCGGAAAATAAATAAATAGGGTGCGGAAAATAGTAATACTTATAAAAATAATCTCTAAAAACGTTTATTTACGGGCTTTATAGAGTACCTCTAATAATCCCGATAAATACTATAGTTCCCGAAATATTAGGTATAAAGAGAAAAGGTTTTCCTTATATATTAATAAATACTTAATTTAATTACTTTTCCTCTTCTTTATTAAATTACTATTATTATTATTATCCGATATAATCTATTATTATACTATTCGAACCTATTTCTTTTACGCTTTCTTAATAATAATCCCTTTATCCTATTATTTAATACTATACGAAGTAATTAATAATCCTTTAATAAAAACGATCGAAAGTACTATTTAACTCTTAGTACTTATAGAAGAAGTACTTATATATAAGTAGATAGATTAGTAGTACTTTAGATAGAGAGATAGAGAAGATAATTATATAAGAGTTAACCCTAACCTTTGTATAAAGTACTAACCCTTTACTTTCTATCTTTATTTCCTCTCCTTATATATAAAGCTTTCTCTAATCCCGATATTTATTAACTATTTAACTCTATTTAAGCTATCTTATTATTCTTATCTTTATAATACTTACTTAGGATCTTCTAAGCAGGGTTATTATAAACTATGGCTAATATTACCTTTAGTATAGGGGTAAACGGTCTAGCCTTAAACTCCTTAACTAGCTATTTTGCCGATTTACTAGCCTTCTTCTACTTTTTATATAGAATAACCCGCTTAAGTATAATAATAATTAACTACTTATTAGCTCGTATTTTAGCAAGAGGAGATAGGTACCCCCGAGTATAGTATAACTAAATACCTAGGGGCGTAACTCCCTAGGGGATTAAAGTCCTATAGTATACGCGTAGGAGGGATCTCTATACTTAGTAGTATAGATAGTAAACTTAATTTTCCTTATAATCGATAAAAACAAAGAAAATAAGTAGGCTGAAAATAGGAAGTAGAAAAACGAGTAAAAGTATTTTAATTATTTAATTAGAGTTTAAATAATATAAAAATAAAATCTTAATCGTAATATTTATAGTAAAAGCTTAGGGCGGAAAAAAATATAATTAATAAAGTTTTTAACCTAAAGTCCTTTCTAAAACTCGAGAACTTTATAATAAATAACTTTAAGAATAATAATAAAGTTAAATAAAAGGGCTATAACTTACTTAATTCTCTCTAATTAGCTATAAATTATATATAATTATATACCTAATAGTATAAGTCTTATTATAATTCTTAAGTCCTTTATTATAATTATTATTCGATTATAAGTTATAATAATAATTAGGGTAATCCGAACTATTTAATTAAAGGCGGTAGAGTCTAGTAATTCCGTTATTAGCTAATCTAGGTATATATTGGCTAGGGTATTTACTTCCGCCGCTAAACTCCTCCCTAAGCGTATATTATAAAAACAAAATAGAATTAACCCTCCGGGAAGGAAAAGAAATATAAAAAAAAAGAAAAGGAAATAGAACTTAGATAATAATTTATAATAAGCGTACGAAAACCCTAAAATAGCGGAATAAAAATAGGAAAAAAGGGGAAAAAAAAGAAAAGAAAAAAGAAAATTATAAATCTAAATAATACCTAAAATTACTAGGGTTATTCCTTTTTATTATTTATTCCTTTTAGCTTAGTTATTTCGTTTCCTAGTATTATTATATAATAATTAAGTAATTAATAATATTTATATAAATCTATATTTATACTCTTTGGCTTATTAGCCTAGGAGGCTATTGATTAATAAAGGTTTATAATAGCTTATTAACTAGTATAGACTACTTATTCCGGATTTCGTCTTAAATAAGTACTTTACCCGTATACGTTATAATTACTCCCGTATTATTTATATTTTACTATAGGCCTTTAAAGAATAGGCTATATTAGTTTATTTAAACTATATAATACGAATAATTCGTTATTCTTATAACTCGATAATTAAAAGGGTTTAGGATAACCGGGGGTTTATTAAGAGTATTTAGAATTATTGCCTTCTCCTTTAGTTTATATTTAATAAGTAATTTAAATCGGTTTTACTTTATCTACTTAGGAGTTACCTCCTTATAATTAAGTATAGGTTTCTTTTTCCTTTAATTAATTAATTCCGGCTATAATTAGTATTTCTTCGCTATCTTCCTTTAGTATTTACTATACTAGACTACTAAAATCGGGGTTATAGAATCCGGCTATAGTTAGGCTAATAGGGGAGTTAAGGCTATTTTCTTCGCTAAGACTTAAGAAGACTATAATAAGGCTAATTTAAAGGTATTAAAGGCTATTTTCTTCGCCCCTTCTAGTATTAACTATAATAAGGCTAATAAAAGTAGTATATAAATTATAGAAAGAGGGTTAAATAAACCGGATAACTAGGGGTTATTTATAATAGTATTAAAAGAAGAGGGTTCTCGTAAGGGTATAATTAGCTTTCGAGCCTTTTTAGTTAAAGCTCGACTCTTTACTTTTATTACTCGTTTCCTTAGCTTTGGCTTTAGCTTCGGTTAGAGTATAGGGGATTTAATAGGGGATTTAACTTTAAACTCCTCCCCTATAATATTTATTTAATTATTTATTAGAATACTCATATAACGACTTAGACAAATCGGTAGAATCTTAGATAAGAGTTTAAATAGGAGGTATAATACTATATAACTCTAGTCTAATATTAGTATAAATCTTTTACGATTCTAATATAAAGTCGGATCGATATTAACTCGATTCTAAAGGATAGGAATAGGGGAATCTCGTATATAAATATTAGGTCTTATTTATATATTAAATAGAGAAAATAAATATTTAGTACTAAAATAAAAGTATACTTAGTAAGGATTATTATTAATAAGGGTACTTTATCCTTTTATTATTTATTAGTATATTATTATTATATTATATATATATATAGGATTATTAATTATAGCTATATATAATTATTAGGGCGTATTAACCTATTATATTTAGTAGGGCGATAAAAATACTTAACTAATATTAATTAGTATTAAGAATAATTATATACTTCGTATTATACTAGACTTAATACTATTTTACTAGAATAGAAGAATAGTTTAAATAATAAAAGTTATATACTTAATAGGATTCTAAAAACTATAATTATTTTTAATAATTTTTAAATATACTTTTACTAGTATTTAATTCGACTTTAATAAAATAGTTTTATAGTATTTAATAAATACCTATTATAAATTAATATTATTTACTCGTTTTTTCGAATCGGCTTTTTTCTAGTTTTAGTTAGAGTTTTTATCGATTTCGACTTATTTTTTTTTTAATTCTTTTTCGATATATATTTAAAACCGACTTAACTTTAATCTAAGGTTAACTCTTATTCGAATTAATTTCGATTATACTTATTTTATAAAATACGTTTTTACTTAATAATTATAATATTAATTTTATAAATTTATAGACTTTTAAATATATAAAAATAAGTATATTTAAATAAAAGTAAAAAGGAAAAAAAAATAAAGGAAAAGATAAAAAAAAAAATAAAGGAAAAATAATAAAAATAAAAAAAAAATTAAAAATAATTATTATAAGTATCCTAATAAGCGGTTAATACTAGATAAACTATATTTAAATACTATTTAATATTAGTTTAAGTTTAGTATTATTTTAAATCGAATTCGATAAAATATTAAAATAAAATTAAATATACCTTATCCTTTTATACCTTATTTAGCGGGTAATTTATAAAAACGAATTCGCTAAAAGCGGTTATAAAGGGCGTAATTAACGCTAGGGATTATATTCTTAAAATTAACTAATAATTTTATAAGTTCTATATACTTAAGGAGGAGTTTATACTATATTATAATATATTCCCCCCTTCCTATAGGGGTAGTAGGCTTTTACCTTCGCTAATACTTACTCCTAATACGTATTAATAAAAGGAGGCTATTTTAATAATTTATTAATATACTCCTAGTATAGGATAGCCTAATAAATTATCCTACGTATTATAGTATACTATTAGGCGGACGATAGTATTAAAGGCAAAACGGGGGTTAGTATAGCTAAAGCCGGAGTTAAGAAATAAAATACCCGGGGTATTAATAGAATAGGAGGAGGAGGAGTAAAAGCCCGATTAAAAGTAGAATTACTATAATTATAAGTAAAGGTAAAAGTAGGTATTATATTAACTAGAAATTAGTATAAATTTAATTTAAAATCTAGCTAATATTAACTTAATTTCGATATTATTTTAGACTAAGTTTATACTTATTCCTAGCTTATTCTAGGATAATTCCTAAATAAACTAAAAATAAGCCTTAAATAATATAAGGATAGGGTTAAGATAAATAATAATTTACTATAATAAGGAGGAGGAAGAAAGATAAGACTAAGCTTATTATTATTATTATTATTATTATTATTATTATTATTATTATTATTATTATTATTATTATTATTATTATTATTATTATTATTATTATTATTATTATTATTATTATTATTATTAT
>PDHP01000285.1:2521-35717 GCA_003339455.1 Ophiocordyceps camponoti-leonardi (nom. inval.) | reverse complement strand
AACTTAGGTATAGCCGGTACGGCGGTAGGGGGGGAGGGGGAAGGGGAAAGGGGGGGAAATAACGACTCTAACGACTCTAACGACTCTACCGAGGCTAATAGCGAGGCTAATAGCGTAAACGGCTATATAAAGTAGCGGAAGCTAATAACGAGGGATAACCGGCTATAGATCCGGTACCTAAAAAAGGTAGCTAAGATATTAAATCGTAATATTACTATTACCCTAGGTATTATAAAACGGTAGGTAAGTCTACTACTTCGTTACCTCCTTAGTACGGCTTTTCTAACGTACCTTTTTATCCTTATAGGTAGCCTACGCCCTATCTTACGATATTAAACCTAGGTATCGCTAGTACGGGAGGAAGCTTATTATACCTCCCGAGCTTCGAGATAGGCTAAGAACGATTATTTATACGCTAAGGAAGACGAAGCGCTTCCTCTCGCTATAGCGGCTACGAGAAGAAGTACCCGAACTTTAGCCCTTTAGCCTAGGGGTAATAATAAGGGTATTAAAATCAATAGGGGGGAAGAGATAGCGGTAGTATAAGAAATTCAAGCTCTCTAATAAGGTATAGGCAAGAAGGCTTACCTTTGCCTATAAATACCGATATCTTACGCCGGAAGACTAGGAATATTAGATTTAGTCGGATAAGACGTAGATAATAGGGGTACTAAAAAGAGGTTATATAACTCTTTTCGAGGGTATATAAAGTTACGATCCTTCCCTCCCTTATTTAGCTTTTCTATATAAAGCTAACTAAATTTAAGACGATAACCTAAACGACTTTACCTATATTATAATCCGGGCCTACGGGTAGATATTCTAGGGGTATTTCTATAGCCGGGAGAAGAAGGGCTTTATCTAGGAGAAGGATTAGGGTATGATAACCTTAAAATCCTATTATAAGAGGACTTTGCCTCGTTTTACGGAGTTTTAGAGCCGATAGCCTACTTTAGAATCCGTTATTTAATAGGATAATACCCTAGTATACTTATCTAAAGCTATAAAAGCGAGGATACCCGAATTCTTCCCCGGGGCTACGTTTATTAACTAGCCGGCCCGGAGCCTGGATATTTCCCCGATCGAGAATATATAGGGGTGGATATAAGACTAGATCGACGCGAAGTTCCCGGGAAAGAGGCCTATAGGTAAGGCCCTTAAGAGGGCCGTTATTAAAGCTTAGGAGGCTATACCGGGAGATTTCCTTATTAAGCTTTACTATAGGATACCCGGGAGGCTTAAGGCCGTAATCGAGGCTTAAGGAGGTTATATTCGGTACTAGATAGATAAAAATAACCTTTAAGGACTTCCTTTTCCTTAGAAAAGTAGGGTAAAAGGGGGTTCTTTTTTATAGCCTTTATACCCTCCCTTACCTACCCTCCTCCACCCTCTTATCCACCCTCTTATCTACCCTTATCCACCCTTATCCACCCTCTCCTCTACTAACCCGGCTATAATTAGTCAAAATCAGCCTTAGGAATTGTATCCGCCGGGAGGGGCCGACAAACATTCACGTAGGATAGTATATACAGGGATATAGGGGTAGTATAGTATCTCCCGAATCAATATATATATATATTATATATATATTCTATCTATACTACTACTACTACTATATATATATAGGCCTAGGGGGCCTGGATTATATAACTAGACCCCCTTAATACCCCCCTTTAGGCTAACCTAGGCCCTAGATAATTATTAAACCGCGCCGATTTTATATTAATCGTAGGAAATAGCGGAAAACGCGTTTTTAAGCTTTTCTTAAAAAGCCCGAAAAACGTAGAAAACGTAGAAAAAGAGAAAGAAGAAAAATATTAGAATAGGTCGGATAAGGGTTATTCCGCCCCGAATTAACCGTTTTAAGTCGAATTAGCCATTTAAATCCATAGGAATAAGTATACCGTATAGTATTAAGTTAGTCTTTACCCTAGCCCCTATAGCCGTATATACCTCTTATAGCCTTCTTATAGCCTAATTTAAGGTAGGCGAGTATTTTCTTATAATAATAAAGGTCCTATACTAATACTCTCGAGCCTCCCTAGCCCTAGGATTATAAGGTTATTAATAACGAGGGAGGTATTATCCTAGCGTACTTAATTTAGCGCTAGTCTTCGTTAATCCCTTTATTCTTACCCTTATTCCCCCCTTTAGGCTTAGGATTTTCCTTATCCTTAAACCTTATACTATATTTACGCCTAGTATACTCGATTCGTTCGATTTATTCGATTCGATTATTTTATTCGTTTGCTTTATCGGCTTCGGGGTATTAGATCGAGGTATTAAATAACTCGGATTCGTACTATTAGATTAGAGTATTCGTATAGTCGGATAGGTATAGTATTTTAATAAATTAAGCGTATTATACCTATATTAAGCCTTTAATAAGGCTATTAATAGTTATAGCCGCGGTTTTAACGTACTAGATAATAAATTAGTATTTTTTAATACGATTATAGATTTATTTATATTTAATATCGATATACTAAGTCCTTACCGCCTTATATTTATTAAGGGTATAAGCCCTAGTATTAAGGCTATCCGTAAATAGGATTAAAGGCGTTTACTATAGGAGTTTTAATTTATAAAGTATATCCGCGATTTATATTAGGCTTATACTTATTAGTATAAGGTTAATAAATTCGGCTTCCGTAGAGGAGATTATTATAAGTATTTACCTTTTCGATTTTTAGTATACGGGCCCTAGACTAATTATTATAATATATTTAGCGGTAGAGTATTTTATATATAAATCGTTTATAAAAAACGCGTTTACGTAAATACGGAGTTTTAAATCCCTTAGGTTATAATCGTCTCCTAGGGTAAGGCCTAATACCTTAGTATTATATAAATAGCGTATTAGATTCTTCTATATTACTAGGTATACTATAGTAGGATTAATATTATCTTCGTAAAGCTTACTATTCGTAAATACTAGGTCTAGCTATATACTATTAATAAGATAATTTATACTACTTATACGTTTAAGCTATTCGTTTATTAGTATTACTAGATCCTGCTTTTTTTAATCGGTAGGGATTTTTAATTCGGTAGACTAGGGCGTTTATACGGTATTTTAAACGCCTTCGCCGAATAGCTATAGGATCTTATTAGTATAGTATTCCTAATAAACGTAGATAGTATAGGCAGCGCGGTTCCTTTTAAATTATAACCCTAGGAAGGTTAAGGGTTCCCCTATTTCGCGTAATTCCTATATATCTTAAAGAACTTCGCGGCCTTAATAAACGTATTCGAGGTTAATAGTTATTAAAATAGCGTTATTAACGTATAATAGTATTAGATAGCTATTCGGATAAGTATAAATATAGAATTCGGACGCTAGCTATCTTTAGCCCCGTTAGTATAAGGCGTTTTTCGTATAGGTAAACTATATTATAGGTAATATTTTAAGTCTATAGAATACGTAGTTAAGGTAATA
The DNA here is from genome assembly GCA_003339455.1 of Ophiocordyceps camponoti-leonardi (nom. inval.). Lineage (NCBI taxonomy): Eukaryota > Fungi > Ascomycota > Sordariomycetes > Hypocreales > Ophiocordycipitaceae > Ophiocordyceps > Ophiocordyceps camponoti-leonardi. The sequence continues at coordinate 32,278 of PDHP01000285.1, read as the reverse complement.
TACTTATTTTATTCTATTTATAAATAAATAAGGTTATTTAATATAGAATTCTTCGCTATAAAGCGCGTTAACGAACGCGTTTATAACGTCGAATTATAGTTATTCGAGGTTTATAATAATAATAATAAATAGGAAGACTTAGACCGAAGAAAGGTAGGCTACTATTACGTAGAAGTCTTTAACGGGTCGGAGTTCCTATTCCTTATTGCTATTAATATATATTCGTTAGAATATACGGAGGCCGTAGGAGAATATGCGTATAAGCGCACAGAGGCATCGGGAAGGGAAGGATTATATAATATAGTCGCCCTTAGTTATAGGGCTTATAGCCGCCTATTAGGGCACGCTCTCCGTATATAGAGTATAGAGGAGAATTATTATTCTTATATTATCTTAATCTAGCCCTAAGTATACTATATAATAGTAATTCTACTTCGCTTATAGTAATAACTTTATAATTATTTTAATCGGATAATTAGATAGGCTTTTCGCTAGTCCTTATAATTAAATAGGCCTTACGCTAATCCTTATAATCGGATAGGCCTATAAGCTAGTCCTTATAAATTATAAATTATATAACCCTCTATAACGGTAGCGTTATATCCTCTTAAAACCCGTAGTACTTTTATAATACTATAGACTACTTATTACGTTCCCTGCCTATTTAATTTACGGAGAACCTAGATAATATCTTAGGTTCTATAGGTATAATAGACTAATTAAGGAGACTTAGTAAGATAATAAGCCTTACTAAAATAAGATATATTATAGCTAAGGACGCCTCCGCTCCCGTAGGAAAGGGGAAGGGACCTATACGGAAAGAGGGGGAGCCTAGCTCTTAGATAAGCTCTTATATAGGCGAGCCTAGTACTAGTATAGGGGAGCCTAGTTCTTATACTATAGATAAGGTAGACTCTAACCCGGAAAACGAGGGTATTATTATTAGGGAGATATCCCTAGAGCCCGTAGGAAATAAGGGGCGTTAAAGGTCTATATTTATTAACTCGGATAACCCGGTTAAGTATACGGAGGAGTTATATTAGGGTATTTAAACGGATAGTAAGTTCCGACTTATAATTATATAGGCTTTACGCTTCTATAAGTTTCTTACTAAACGACCTACTATAATTACTCTAGACTTATTTATAAACTACGATCTAGATCGTATAAATACTTATTATATAGCTATTTATCGTTTCGAGCATACTTATCCTAGAATATATTATAAAATACTCTAGTATAAAAGTACGAGGGATAAGTACCTTAATATAATAGGGACTATTTAAGCCCGTTTTAAGAGGTATTATACGGATAATATCCTTAAGCCTAAGGTTTTCTTATATAACCTTTTTATACCTATTAACGAAGGAGAGTCGGAGGAATTATATCCTACTAATTATAAGCCCTTATAAACGCTCTCGTAATAAGTTTTAGTCTAGCCCTTTATTAAAAAATATATTACTATTAATAAGGGACCCGTTTATTTTACTATAGAAGCTACTATCTCCCGATAAATACTATAGGGTAAACGCTAATAGTAGTCTATACCTTTCGATAGCTCTAACTCCGAATCTAAGTTAGATTTTACGGAGTATAAACGTTATCGATAAGATTTTTTAGTAAATTTAACTATTAATAAGGCCTTCGAAAAAACTATTAGTAAGAGGCTAAAAAAAGATAATATTAGTACCTTTTATCTAGACTACCTAGACCCTAATAGAATAGGTATTATTACTAGTAAGGATAGAAAGGTCGCCTTTACTAATATTAATCTCTTTTATAAACGCCTTCGTATTTATAAATCTAATAATACCTATGCTTTTTACCCGTTTTACCTTTTATTTTTTATAGGCGCTATACTTATATAGTATATAGCTAAGTTAAACTTCGAATAGCGCTAAAAGCTTACTTCTAATACCCTTAACTACTTTACGAAGCGTTTTTAGAAGCGATTCCGCCGCTTAATTATATAAGTTTAGTAAGAACTTTATAGCGTTAAATATACTATCGATATATAGGTTAATAAGATAATATCTTTAATTTACTAGCTATAGTATAAGGTTTTTTTCGCTTAGTAGTTTTATATTATAACTAATAAGGCGATTCTCGAGATTATTTTCCCTTTTATTATTATCGAGATCGTAAAGGAACTCGAGCCTCTAAAGAGTCGTATAGTCCTAATTTACTAAATCTAAAATATCGAGTCCTATAAAGAGTATATTAATAAGTACTTCGAATAGTATCTTAAGTTCGATAAGATACTTACTACTAAATCCTTATAGGAAGACCGTAAATCCGGCGGTAATCGCGGGGACTAATAACCCTTTTCGGGGGGGGAGAAGCGCGAAGAAAAACGTAATTATAACCGAGGATATCGCTATAATAATAACTAAGGATATTATTATAATAGCGATCGAGAAGGGTATTATAACTATAGGAACTAAAACGTATATAATTACGATAATTCCTAGTACTATAGCGATAATTCCTATCGCTATAGCCGTATTAACTATATCGAAGAGAAGAAAGAGAAGAAAGTATATTTCGAGGATAAATACTAAGTCGATAAACCTAGTACTAGTAAAGGGGAAGACGAGCTATTATCCGCTTTATTTATTTTATCCGAGGAGGATACCCCCGAAGAAAACGCGGGATACGCCTTCCTTATTAAGGCCCGAGAAGGTAACCCTTAAGGAGCCTATTAATATAGTAAATATAGCCGATAATTTCCTATTATTACCGCCTTAGATAAGTATATTATTATAAAGGATTATATTAGCCCGAAGAGAATCCGCTAGGAGACTAAGTAAGGCCTTAAGGCCTATAAGTACTCCTACTATTATCGCGAGTTTCCTTTAGGAAACGGCCTATATAAGTACTTATAGAACTCGACTAAGGTAGGCTAGTTTATTTATCGAAAATAGGGTAAGGTAAAAGCTCCAGAGATTACCGACTCTAAGGTAATTTATATCCCTAAGCTAGTAGAGGCTAGGACTAATACGTAAGGAATTAATTCTTACTCGTACTTCCGTATTAAGGTATAGGCTATACCTAATAGACTTAGCTTTAAAGTTTATCCTAATATAGGTTATAGGAATCCGCTTATTAACCGTAAATTTATTTAGAACTTTAAGTATAAGGTCGAGGAAAAGAAGCCTATACTAATTAGAGGGATCTTAGGAGAGCCTTTTATTTATACGACTTAGGCTATTTTCTCCTTCCTATTCTACGGGTTTAAATCGGACGGATTACCTATAGGATTCTCTAGGTTTACCGCCTTAGGATAGGTTATCGATAACCTAAGCGCTAGAGCTTTACTAGGTAATACCTTCCTCTAGCCTTATTAAGGAAATATCGACTATAGGACTATAATAATTCGTCTTAGTACCCTAGCCGACTTTAAGATTCTATTCTCTATAGATAAGCCTTAGGTCGACGTCGTAAGGAAGGTTTAATATTAAGGGAAGGTAATAATCCTAGTAGGTAGTATAGTTATAATCCCTACTAAATAGAAAGAAGTTCTATTTAGAAGGTTTTTCTCTTTTTATAGTATTCTACTTAGTATTCTATACGCTATCGTCGATTCGAAGACTCCGTAGGTAATTATTATTTATAATTAGTCGGATAAGCCGCTTATTCTCGATTAGAAGGTTAAGTTAGGATACCTAGAGGAATAAAGGGACTCGGGCTTCCTTATTATCGAGTCTATTCCGGTAGGACTTACCCTTCTCTACGATATATAATTAGGCCCTATACTTTCGACGGAGAATAATATCGTATTAGGAGTCTAATGCACATTCGTTAGAATATGCGGAGGCCGTAGGAGAATGTGCGTATAAGCGCACAGAGGCATCGGGAAGGGAAGGATTATATAATATAGTCGCCCTTAGTCATAGGGCTTATAGCCGCCTATTAGGGCACGCTCTCCGCATACAGAGTACGGAGGAGAATTATTACTCTTATAATATCTTAATCCAGCCCCAAGTGCACTATATAGTAGTAATTCTACTTCGCTTATAGCGATAACTTTACGATTATTTTAATCGGATAATTAGATAGGCTTCTCGCTAGTCCTTATAATTAGATAGGTCTTACGCTAGTCCTTATAATCGGATAGGCCTATAAGCTAGTCCTTATAAAGCTATATACGATAAATTATACGACCCCCTTTAGCGGTAGTATCGTATCCTCTTAAGACCTGTAGAACTTTTACGACTCTATGGACTACTTATTACGTTCCCCGCCTATCCAAATTACGGAGAACCTAGATAATATCTTAGGTTCTATAGGTATAATAGACTAATTAAGGAGACTCGGTAAGATAATAAGCCTCGCTAAGATAAAATACGTTATAGCTAAGGATGCCTCCGCCCCCGTAGGAAAGGGGAAGGGACCCGTACGGGATAAAAGGGAACCTACTTCCCGCGCTAGCTCTCGTATAAGTAAGCCTAGCACTCGCGCAGGGGAGCCTAGCTCGTACGCTACGAAGAGGGTAGAAAACGACCCTAAAGACGAAGGAGCCCTAGTTAGAATTATATTACCGGAACCCGTAGGAAAAGTATTAGGTTCTCGTCGGAAATCCGGATTCACCTTTAACGATATTAACGCCGTAGAATTCGAGTATACGCACGAATACTTCTAGAACGACCCTAAATTTCGCCTTACTATCTACTAGTACTTACGATTCCGCAAAATACTTAATAACCGACCTATCGTAAAGGTCCTAAATATTTTTATAATGCACGATTTAATCCGGATAAACTCCTACTATCGTAACGTTTACCGGCTTAAGGTTATATATCCCGGCTCCTATACCGATATACTCCGTATTAAAACTACGAGGAAGGACTATTTAGATATAGTACCTACGATTCGATCTCGAATAATTAAGTATTCGTACGTAGAAGTCTACGAGCCGGATAATATCTTAAGTATAGTTATAGTTCTATACGATTAGAGCGATTCTAAGGAAATCCTTCCTATAGATTATAAACCTTCTCGGACCCTATCCTAGCGCCCTTCGGTACGGCCCTCTATTAAGAAGTATATTACTATCGATAAGGGACCCGCTCGTTTTACTACGGAAGCTACCGTCTCCCGATGAATACCGTAGGGTAGACGCTATTAGTAGTCCGTACCTCTCGATAGCTCCGACTCCGAATCTAAGTTAGACTTTACGGAGCCTAGACGTTATCGATAAGACTTTTTAGCGGACCTAACCATCGATAAGGCCTCCGAAGAAGCTATTAGTAAGAGGCTTAAAAGAGATAATATTAGTACCTTTTATCCGGACTTTCTAGATCCTAACGGTATAGGAATTATTACTAATAAGGATGGAAAAGTTACCTTTACGGATATTAACCTCTTTTATAAACGCCTTCGCGTCTACGAATTAGATAACGCCTATACTCTTTACCTATTCTACCTCTTATTTCTTACGGGCGCTACTCTTACGTAGTATATAGCCGAGCTAAACTTCGAGTAGCGCTAAAAGCTTACCTCTAGTACCTTATATTACTTTATAAGGCGTCTTTAGAAGCGATTCCGCCGCCTAATTATATAGGTTTAGCGAGAACTTTACGGCGTATAATATACCATCGATATATAGGTTAATAAGATAATATCTTTAACTTACTAACTATAGCGTAAGGTTTCTCTCGCCCAGTAGCTCTATATTACGACCGATAAGGCGATTCTCGAGATTATTTTCCCTCTTATCGCTATCGAGATTACGAAGGAACTCGAGCCTCCGAAGAGTCGTATAGTCCTAATCTACTAGATCCGAGATATCGAGTCCCGTAAAGAATATATTAATAAGTACCTCGAGTAGTATCTTAAGTTCGATAAGATACTTACTACTAAATCCCTATAGGATAACCGTAAATCTAATAGTAATCGCGGGGATTAACGACCCTTTTTAGGGGGGGAGAAGCGCGAAAAAAAACGTAATTACGACCGAGGATATCGCCGCGATAATAACTAAGGATATTATCGCGATAGCGATCGAGGAGGGCGTTATAACTATAGGAATTAAGACGTACGTAACCGCGACGATTCCCGGCGCTATAGTAACGATTCCTATCGCTATAGCCGCGTCGACCGCGTCGAAGAAAAGAAAGAGAAGAAGGTATACTTCGAGAATAAGTACTAAGTCGACGAATCTAACGCTAGCGAAGGTAAGGACGAGTTATCCGCTTTATCCACTTTATCCGAGGAGGATACCCCTAAAGAAGACGCGGGATACGCTTTCCTTATTAAGGCTTAAGAAGGTAACCCTTAAGGAGCCTACTAATACGGTAAATATAGCCAACGATTTCCTATTACTACCGCCCTAGATAAGTACATTACTATAAAGGATTACGTTAGCCCAAAGAGAATCCGTTAGGAGACTAAACGAGGTCCTAAAGCCTACGAGTACTCTTACTATTACCGCGAGTTCCCTTCGGGAAACGGCCTATATAAGTACTTATAGAGCTTAACTAAGGTAGGCTAGCTAGTCTATCGAAAGTAGGCTAAGGCAAAAGCCCCGAAGACCGTCGACTCTAAGGTAATTTACGTCCCTAAGCTAATAGGGGTAATAACCGATACCCGAGGAATTAATTCGTACTCGTACCTCCGTATTAAGGTATAGGCTACGCCCGATAAACCTAGCTTTAAAGTTTACCCCGATATAGGTTATAGGAATCCGCTTATCGACTATAAATTTATTTAGAACTTCGAGTATAAGTTTAAGGAAAAAAAGCCTATACCGATTAGAGGAATCTTAGGAGAGCCTCTTATCTATACGACTTAGGCTACCTTCTCTTTCCTATCCTACGGGTTTAAATCGGACGAATCGCCCGTAGGATTTTCTAGGTTTACCGCTTTAGGATAGATTATCGATAACCTAAGCGCTAGAGCTTTACTAGGTAATACCTTCCTCTAGCCTTATTAAAAGAATATCGACTACGGGACTATAACGATTCGTCTTAGCACCCTAGCCGACTTTAAGATCCTATTCTCTATAGATAAACCTCGGGTTAACGTTATAAGGAAGGTATAGTATCGAGCGAAGGTAATAATCCCAGCAGGTAGTATAGTTACGATCCTAGCTAAATAGAAGGAAATTCCGTCCGGAAGGTCCTTTTCTTTCTATAGTATTCTACCTAGTATTCTATACGCTATCGTCGATTCGAAGACTCCATAGGTAATTACCGCTTATAATTAGTCGGATAAGCCGCTCGTTCTCGATTAGAAGGTTAAGTTAGGATACCTAGAGGAATAAAGGGACTCGGGCTTCCTTACCGTCGAGTCTATTTAGGCAGGATTTACCCTTCTCTACGATATATAATCGGGCCCCGCGCTCTCGACGGAGAACGGTATCGCGTTAGGAGTCGACGTCGACCTAACACTTCTTAGTATTTAGAACGAAAGTATCGCTAATAGTAGGCCTACCGAATCCTTTATCGCCGAGACTCTTTTAACGCCGTACTCTAACCCCTCGTTAACGCCGCTCTCTAACGCCGTCTTCGCCTATACGTAGGGTTAGGAGCCCGTAATCGCCCCTACGGAATTCGCGCTAGTCGAGGAGGTCCTAACTAGAGAGCTCGCGTATAGCCTCCCGTTTATATAGAAGCCTATAGACCTACCGGAGGTCCTTAGTAGTCTCGGGAGCTATATATATAACGGAGACCCCTTAGTTATATAGGGTTTTTTACGTATTATCGAGCGCTATTACCGTCTTTAGGAGGATACCGGTAATACTTACCTCGAACCCGGAGAGGAACTCTTAGTACTACTCGCTCCGGATTAGTATAGGCAGAAGGTTATATAACAGCCCTACCTATAGGGTATTAAAGATCGTAACCTAATCGATAAAATATACGATCGTCTATACTATTAGGGGCGACTAGAGTAGGTTAAAGGGCTAACCCCTTTTACTTCCCCGGTCTTCGTCGTCTAGAGAACGGTCGATAGGTAGCCGAAAGGCCGTATAGTCGTAGACCTACGTAGTATTAATAAGGTTACGATTCCCGACTCTTATCCTCTACTATTATAAAAGGATATTATATACGCTATCCGAGGTAGTCGTTTTATTACTATTATTAACGCCTCGTAGTTCTTTTATTAGTTTAGGGTCCGTAAGGAATATTAGGAACGCTTTACGATTACGAGTTATCGCGGCCTCGAGAAATTTACTATAGCGCCTATAGGCTTCTATAATAGCCTGGCGTTCGCTTAGAGATATATAGACTATAAGTTACGCTATTACCGCTTATTTTATCGTACCTTTATCGATAATATCGTAATATTCTCGCGGACCGTAGAAGATTATCGGAAATACTTAGCTACCGCCTTCGGCCTCTTCGATAGTCTTAATATTATAATAAATCCGAAGAAATCGTAGATCGGCTACCCTTCCGTATAGTTACTCGGTTATCGTATCGACGGACTTAGGATAAGCTCTTTAGTAAAGAGGATTACGGTATTTACTTTACTTTAGTTCCCTATAACGCTATAAGATCTCGAAAGCTATATTAGCGTAATAGGATTCCTACGGTTAATAATTCCGTATTACGGTTAGATTATCGCGCCCTTATAGGCCCGGAAGGTCGCTCTTCTACGCTATGGGCGTAATATCGGTAAGGTAGTTATAGAAGAGCCGTAGAAAAGAAAAGCCTTCGCGTATTCCGCTTTATTTAAGCCGACTCCGTAGGAACTTAACGCCTTCCGCGCGATTTAAGTAGATATCGCTTCCTACCGTATACTTCGCTATATAGACCTAGATTATCGCTTATTCTATTAACTTAACGGCTCTCTATAGCAAGGCTTCGTAACTACGTTCTACTATCTCCGCGACGATAAATAATAGCTAGGTAATCCTATTCCGGTTAAATCTATAGAGCCTATTTACTTTCTTTCCCGTAAATTAACTTCTACCGAACGATCCTACGGACCCTCCGAGCTCGAAGTCGGCTATCTCGTCTAAGTAGTTAAAAAGATACGGGTTATAGTATAATCGAATACGCTCCCTTTAGTCGTCCTAATAGATTATTCCGTAACGAAGCAAATCTACGAGAAGCGTACCCTTAGTACTACTAGTACCGACCGCGCTAACCGCCGTCTTATTATTACTAGTATTTATCTCTCGTAGTATAATCTATAGATCTACTACCTACCCGGGGAAAAGAACTTCGTCCCCGACGCCTTAAGTCGACTAACTACGCCCGAGACTAACGCTCTTCTCGAACGTCGGGACCCGGAATACTAAATACTCGACTATGCCTTTATCGTTTCTAAGGCTATTATAAACCCCGTTATTAAGGAGGCGTTTACCGTAGGCTACTAATCGGATACCTACTTTTCTAAGATTATCGAGATACTATAGAGCTATAAGGATATAGTAGCTTCTTCTCGTACCCCCTAAATCGCTAAGGCTAAAAGGCAAGGAATTCCCTTTTTCCTAAAGGACGGTCTCCTATACTATTAGACCTTAATAGGGTATAAGCGCCTATATATCCTATACTACGAGGCCGATAATATTATCGTAGTAGCGTACGATTAGCGGAACTATTTTAGAGAAGTCCGTATACTTAAGGACCTTAAGGTATATACGATCTAGGATATTATAAAACGGGTAAAAAGATATATCGCCGCCTATAAAGCCTACTACCTTAGATAAATAGACTAATAGCCTACCGCCGGGATCTATATACCGATTAGAGCCCCCGGAGTTCTTATAAAAAGTATCGCGATAGACTTTATTACCGACCTTCCTCCGACGGACTCCGTAGATTCTCCCTAGGCTATTAAAGGCTTCGATACGTTTAACTTCCTCTTAACGGTTATATACCTCTCTAGTAAGAGAACGTTACTAATTCCCGGCTATTCGACGTATAGCGCCGTAAATTAGGGGCAAACGCTAGGTAGGCAGCTTCTTCTTTACGACTAGGGTATACTATCGGTTATTATTAGCGACTAGGACCGTAAGTTTAATTCGGACGTATAGCGCGAGCTCTAGGAGGTATTCGGAACCAAGATCGCTATAACTACGGCGTATTATCCGTAGGCTAATAGCCTATCCGAACGCCGTAATTAGACTATTAAGACTACCCTCCGCTTATCGTACGTTAAAGAGCCGATAATCGATTAAAAGTTACTAGTACCCGCCTTATAATAGAACCTAAATTCTACGTATAATTTAGGGACTAAGATAATAGCTTACGCCTATTTATTTAGGCATCCGCTACGCGCGCCTACGGAGTCCGCCAATAACGCCTCGGTAGACGATATCCCATACCTACGGGAGGCTATTCGCCGCTAAGCGGACTTCGTAATAGACCTAGCGGCGATAAGGGCTAAACGGTAGTACGATATAAAATACCGGCTAATTCTTCTAGAGCCTAGGTAGAAGGTCTACCTTAGGCTTTATAAGGGATATTATACGCCCGGATAACCCTCTAAGAAATAATCGCGGTAGCGTAAGGGTCCGTATATTATTAAACGGATAGTTAACCCCTTAGCTACGGAACTCGATCTACCCGCGTACGCCCGTATCTACCCGGTAATATCTATCGAACACCTTCGACCCGCTTACGAGGGCTATTTCGAAAACGAGGAGCCTGGGGCCGTAAAGGCCGTATAAGATCTACTAAAAGCCATAGGCGAGAGAGACGTATACTACGAGATTAATTATATCGTACGCGTTAGGGACCGACGAGTCGGAAGGGGAAAGCCTCGCCGGTAGTATTTAGTCCGATAGAAAGGTTAGGGAGCCGATAACGATTAATAGGTTAATACTACCGCTATTTCGTAGGGGGCGATCGACGCCTTTAAGGCGCGGTAGGTCCCTACCGTACGACGATCTCTCCGTAATTAGCGAGCAAGGTAATCGGGATAATCTCCTTCCCGTATATTCTTTCTTTCCCTTTATTTCTCTTCTCGTTCGTTTTCCTTATATATTAGGGCAAATTAATAGACTAAGTAGGATTACTACGGGTAGTAATCTTCAAGGCGCGGTACTATAATATACATTCGTTAGAATATACGAAGGCCGTAGGAGAATATACGTATAAGCGTATAGAGGTATTAGGAAGGGAAGGATTATATAATATAGTCGCCCTTAGTTATAGGGCTCATAGCCGCCTATTAGGGCACGCTCTCCGCATACAGAGTACGGAGGAGAATTATTACTCTTACAATATCTTAATCTAGCCCCAAGTACACTAGAGTCGATATTAACCCGATACTTCTTAGTATTTAGAACGAAGGTATTACTAGTAGTAGGCCTACTAAATCCTTCGTTGCTAAGACTCCTCTAACGCTATCCTTTAACCCCTTATTAACGCCGCTCTCTAATACCGTCTTCGCCTATACGTAGGGTTAGGAGCCTATAATCGCCCCTATAGAATTCGCGCTAATCGAGGAGGTCCCGACTAAAGAGCTTACGTATAGCCTCCTATTTATATAAAGGCCTATAAACCTACCGGAGGTTCTTAGTAGTCTTAGGAGTTATATATATAACGGAGACCCCTTAGTTACGTAGGGTTTTTTATATATTATTAAGCGCTATTATCGTTTTTAGGAGGATATAGGCGATACGTACCTTAAACCTAGAGAAGAACTCTTAGTACTACTCGCTCCGGATTAGTATAAGTAGAAGGTTATATAGTAGCCCTACCTATAGGGTATTAAAGATTATAACCTAATCGATAAAATATACGATTATTTATACTATTAGGGCTAACTAGAGTAGGTTAAAGGGCTAACCCCCTTTACTTCCCCGGTTTTCGTCGTTTAAAGAATAGTTAATAAGTAGCCAAAAGGCCGTATTATCGTAGACCTATATAGTATTAATAAGGTTACGATTCCCGACTTTTATCTATTATTATTATAAGAGGATATTATATACGCTATCCAAGGTAGTTATTTTATTACTATTATTAATACCTCGTAATTCTTTTATTAGTTTAGGGTTTATAAAGAATATTAGGAATACTTTACGATTATAAGTTATTATAGCCTCGAAAAGTTTACTATAGTACTTATAGGCTTCTATAATAGCCTAGTATTCGCTTAAAAATATATAGACTATAAGTTATACTATTACCGCTCGTTTTATTATACTTTTATCGATAATATTATAATATTCTTATAGACTATAGAAGATTATTAGAAGTACTTAGCTACCGCCTTTAGCCTCTTCGATAGTTTTAATATTATAATAAATCCGAAGAAGTCGTAGATCGGCTACCCTTCCGTATAATTACTCGGTTATTATATTAATAGACTTAGTATAAGCTTTTTAGCCGAGAGAATTATAGCGTTTACCTTATTTTAGTTCCTTATAACTCTATAAGATCTTAAAAGCTATATTAGTATAATTAGCTTTTTAAGATTTATAATTCTATACTATAGTTAGATTATCGCGCTCTTATAGGCCTAGAAAGTTACTCTTCTACGCTATAAATATAATATCGGTAGGGTAATTATAGGAGAGCTATAGAAACGGAAAGCCTTCGCGTATTCCGCCTCGTTTAAGCCGACTCTATAGGAACTCGACGCCTTCCGCGCTATTTAAGCGGATATCGCCTCCTACTATATACTTCGCTATATAGACCTAGATTATCGTTTATTTTATTAACTCGATAGCTTTTTATAGCGAGGCTTTATAGCTACGTTCTACTATCTTTGCGATAATAAATAATAGCTAGGTAATCCCGTTCCGGTTAAATCTATAGAGCCTATTTACTTTCTTTCCCGTAAATTAACCTTTACCGAATAGTCCTATAGACCCTTTAAACTTAAGGTCGGCTACCTTATTTAGGTAGTTAAAAAAATACGGGTTATAGTATAGTCGAATATACTCTTTTTAGTTATCCTAATAGATTATTCTACTATAAAGTAAATCTACGAGAAGCGTACCCTTAGTACTACTAGTATTAACTATACTAACCGCCGTTTTATTATTACTAGTATTTATCTCTCGTAGTACGATCTATAGATTTATTACCTACCCGGGGAAAAGAACTTCGTCCCTAATACCCTAAGTCGACTAACTACGCCTAAGACTAATAGTCTTCTCGAATATAAAAACCCCGACTTTTAAATACTCGATTATACTTTTATCGTTTCTAAAGCGATTATAAATCCCGCTATTAAAGAAGCGTTCTCTATAGGCTATTATTTAGATATATATTTTTCTAAGATTATCGATATACTTAAAAGCTATAAGGATACCGCTATTTCTTCTTAGGCCCCTTAAATCGCGAAGGCTAAAAGGTAGGGTATTCCCTTTTTCTTATAGGATAGTCTATTATATTATCGGACTTCGATAGGATACGAGCGTTTATATATACCGTACTACGAGGCTAATAAGATTATCGCGGTAGTATATAATTAGCGGAATTACTTTAGAGAGGTTTATACGCTCTAAGACCTTAAGGCGTATACGATCTAGGATATAACGAAGCGTATAAAGAAATATATCGCTGCCTATAAAGCCTATTACCTTAGGTAGATAGACTAATAGCTTACCGCCGGGATTTATACGCTAATTAAAGCCCTTAGAATCCTTATAAAAAGTATTATAATAGACTTTATTATTAACCTTCCTCCGATAGATTCTATAGATTTTCCCTAGGTTATAAAAGGCTTCGATACGTTTAACTTCCTTTTAATAGTTATATACCTTTTTAGTAAGAGAACGTTATTAATTCCCGGCTATTTAACGTATAGTACTATAGATTAGGGATAAACGCTAAGTAGATAGCTTCTTCTTTACGATTAGGGTATACTATTAGTTATTATTAGTAATCGTAATTATAAATTTAATTCGGACGTATAATACGAGCTCTAGTCGGTATTTAGAACTAAGATCGCTATAATTATAGCGTATTATCCGTAGGCTAATAGCCTATCCGAGTACCGTAATTAGACTATTAAGACTACCCTCTACTTATCGTACGTTAAAGAGCCGATAATCGATTAGAAGTTATTAGTACCCGCCTTATAATAGAACCTAAATTCCGCGTATAATTTAGGGATTAAGATAACGGCTTACGCCTATTTATTCGGGTATCCGCTATACGCGCCTATAAAGTCCGCCGATAATACCTTAGTAGACGATATCCTATACCTACGGGAGGCTATTCGCCGCTAAGCGAACTTCGTAATAGACCTAGCTATAATAAGGGTTAAATAGTAGTATAATATAAAATACCGGCTAATTCTTCTAAAGCCTAGGTAGAAGGTTTACCTTAGGCTTTATAAAGGATATTATACGCTTAAACGACCCTCTAAGAAATAATCGCGGTAGTATAAGGGTCCGTATATTATTAAGCGGATAATTAACCCTTTAACTACGGAGCTCGATCTACTTATATACGCCCGTATCTACTTAGTAATATTTATTAAGTACCTTCGACCTACTTATGAGGGCTATTTTAAAGACGAGGAGCCTAGGGCTATAGAGGCCGTATAGGATCTACCGAAGGCTATTAATAAGAGAGATATATATTACGAGATTAACTATATTATACGCGTTAAAGACTAATACTTCGGACGGGGTAAGCCTTATCGGTAGTATTTAATCCGCTAGAAAGGTTAGGGAGCTAATAATAATTAGTAGGTTAATACTATCGCCGTTTCGTAAAGAGCGATTAATACCTTTAAAGTACGGTAAGCCCCTACCGTACGCTAATCCCGCTATAATTAGCGAGTAAGATAATCGGCCTTTTCCCTCGCGTTCTTCCTTTTTCTTATTTTTCCTTCTCGTTCGTTTTCCTTATATATCGGGAATAGATTAATAGGATAATATATATAGGATTACTATAGGTAGTAATCTTCGAGGCGCAGTACTATAATATATATTCGTTAGAATATACGGAGGCTATAGGAGAATATACGTATAAGCGTATAAAGGTATTAGGAAGGGAAGGATTATATAATATAATCGCCCTTAGTTATAGGGCTTATAGCCGCCTATTAGGGCATGCTCTCCGTATATAGAGTACGGAGGAGAATTATTACTCTTATATTATCTTAATCTAGCCCTAAGTATACTAGCTATATATATACTAGCGTACTTTTATAATCGCTAGTCTATTTTATAGTTCTTTTAGTATAAAGACCTATTTCCCTAGAAGGACTTACTTCTCCGCCGGTTTATCGATAAGATCCTAGGTATAGTAGCTATTAAGGGCTTCTAATTCCTTAGCTATCGTAGGTCGCTATTACGATAGATAATCGGGTTATTTTTTAATATCCTACTAGCCTTTAGGTATTAATAGCGATAGTATACTTAGTATAGCCTAGACGGGGATTATAAAATCAGGTATTTCTACCTTTTCCTCGTTAACTTTACGGAAAATAGCGTTAATAGCCGTTTTCTCGAGTATACGCGATAATAAACGAATTACCCTATTAGTTAAGGGAATCGGTTATTTATTTTTAGGCTTAGCCTATACTAGTGCCTTTTTATTAGTAAGATCTTTAAAATAAGCCAGCGTTTAGTTAAGTATTAGTAAAAGCGGATTCGTAGGTATAAAAGGGTTATAGGGCTATAAGTCCTCTACTTCGCTATTATATAAATTATATATAAAGCCCGTATTTCCTTCTCCCTAATCCTAATCCTTATTACTACTACTACCTATATTACTAGTAGAATTATCGTTATCGGGGTCCTCTAAGGCTATAGGGGTATTATAGTAGAAGTAGGTATTATCTATACCCTCTTCTACCTTAGTCTCCGTAATATATTTAACCGTATTATTAAGCTTCGGATCCTTAGGGTCGTAGAATCGTATATCGCGTACGTAGATAACTTTATCTTCGTCGGGTAAATAGATCTTATAAATATAACCGTAAAGGCTTTCTATACCTATAAGCTAGCCGATCTTAGCCCTCGGAGCTATCTTCGTACTTCGAATCCTATATTAGGGAGGAATCGTAACGTAGGCTTTATAACCCTAAGAATATAGGTAATTAATCGAATATTAGTATAGTATTTTTAGCGTTTTTATCGCTATTTCTATAGGGCTTAAGCCCTTTTTATTAGATAATAAAGGTAGTAGGTTTTATATATAAGTACTAGTATTTATAAAATAGGGCTATAACTTATTAGGAAGGCCTATTTCGATATATACGGACCTTATAGTATTTATAAGAGTACGGCTAGCGCGTTTAGTATAGCCGTATTATACTAGGGTATATAGTATATAGGTCCTAATAACGAAGCCTTCTTCGTTAGCCTAGTCTTTTATCTTCTATTATAGAAATTTAAGTATATTATCGAAGGCTATAACTTATACGCGGTAGCTATTAGTTATAGCGTTAATATTCTTTTTCTAAGCCTTAAGCCTATTAAGGGCCTCGCCTTAGGTCTTTATAAAAAGAACCTAGTAATAGTTAGTATAGGTATTAATACTATATAATATATAGTAGTATCCCTTAGATAAAGTCGGCGTATACTAGATAAAGTCCTAATAGACGTATTATAAGAATTTATTAGTCTCGAACGACGGATTATAATTAATAATAGCTTTAGCCTTAGTAAGTTAATAGGCTTAATAGTAGAAGGTATTAACCATCTTTTTATCGATTACGATACCGCTTTTATAGTAGGTATAAAGGGTTTAATCCTTTCTAACGTATTTAAGTTATCGATATATAATAGTATAGTCGAGATTATATTCCTTCTTAGGTAGAATAGCTATCGTAAAAGGCTTTAAAGGCCTTACGTTTTTAATTATCGTTACCCTTCCTTTATATTTAAAATAGTAGACTATACGACCGTCTTATTCGAGTCGCCTATTCCTAGTCTTAATAAAGATATTCTTCTTATCTAAAAGACTAGTATTAATTAGATTAACCGGGATATTAGGGCTATACTAAGCCTTACTAAAGTAAATAGAATAGTTATTATAGGATAGGATTATTACTTTACCTTTTCTATAATAATAAAGAAACGTACTATTCGAGGCTATAAGTCTTTTAGGGGTAGTAAATTCTTTATATTCCTAGAACTAGTTAGTATTATTAAAAATATAACTATTATAACTATTATTAAGAATATAATCGTTTAGTAAAACGTAATCGGTTTTATTAATAGTACTAATAATAATATATCCCGCTATAGTCTTACTAGCGTTTATAAAGTCGATTATACCTATAGTACTCCTACTATTATTCCTTCGTTAATAGGAATAAGGTAGAGGTTTAAACTCCGGGTAAAGCTTTTAATAATTCTCCTTAGAATAAATTATACTACCGGGGATAATATTATATTTATAATAGGGTAATACTATAATCTCGTTTATAATATTAGTTCGATAAGGTAGTATAAGTAGGAGCTTTATAATAATATCCTCCTTTTTATTATCTTTCTTCTTTTTATCCTTACCCTTATTTTTTTTCTTATTATTATTATTACCTTACCCCTTAATCTTAGGTACCGATAGCGCCTTTTTATTATTACGATTTATCTCGCTATTAATAATCTAGGCGGTAATAACCTTATTAATAATCTCGATAATAAGGTTAACTCTACTATCGACTTAATAAGCCTACTCTATAATAAGATTTATACGAATAGGTTATAGGGCGTTAATAGCCTTCTAAATATAAATCTTAGGTATTTTAGTATACTATTTACTATATTCGGTATTATTAAGAAGGTAATTCTAAAGGGTTTAAAGGTCTTTTTCGAAAGCCTTTTATTTATTAATAGTATTATCCTTAAGCTTAAGCTTATACTAGCGTTAAAGGACCTATTATAGCTATAGCTTTATAATAACTTTAGTATATTCCTTATATAAATTATATATTTCTTAAGCTAATATTATTCTCTTTTACCTAATATAGGTAATACCCGAGATAACTTTACTTATAAGGGTTTAAAGAATAATACTAATAGCCTTTTTATTATCCTTTTTCTATTTCTTAAAAGCTACCGGTTTAATAGGCTTTAGCTTATTATCTTTATTATTAAAAATATAATTATTAACTTCGTATACTATAATATAGGTAACTAGTCTAGCCTATTACTCGATAAATAAAGCTAAACCCTTTAATTTAAGTCCGGAGAAAAAGGCTATCCTAGCCCTATTACCTTCTTTACCTCGTATTAATATTTAATTTTTAGAATTTTACCTACCTAAATTTAATATAGGTAATTTTTATTAATTTAAATTTTTCTCCTCTTTTAGGGTAAATTCTATCCCCGAAAAAAGGGCCTAATACGGTATACTATATAGCCTTTAATCTTACGATAGCTTTAATCGTATTCGCGTATAGGGAAGCGTTCTTAGAAGGCGCTTATAACCTATATAGGGATATAGGGGTAGTATAGTATCTCCTGAATTAATATATATATATATTATATATATATTCTATCTATACTACTACTACTACTATATGTATGTGGGCCTAGGGGGCCTGGATCACATGACCAGACCCCCTCAACACATAGGTAGCTTTCATTCGACATCAATAAACCTCTGGAGGGTCACCCTCACGGTCCGGGACATCTAAAGCCTCGAGTATCAGGCTTCGGCGCACCACCATCACGATACCACCCGCGATCCGGCTCGTCGGAGCTCCAGTACTCTCCCGTGTCCGCGTAATAGTGAGTCTCGTTCAAGTAACAGTACCCGTCCTTGTTGAGACCAGCAACGGTAGGTGCTTTCGCCTTGCTCACTTCCTCCGCTTCCGTCGCTGGATCCGTCGAGCAAGGGCCGAAGCTTCCGACGTCCGGCCTGGGTTGGTTGTCGTCGCGATACCATCCGCGCTCCTTATCCTGTTCCTTGAAGTACTCACCAGATTCCGCGTAATAATGCGTATCGTTCAAATAACAGAATCCGAATATCTTGCCCTCGACCTTTTGCCCACTTGAAGCTGGGGTAAGTGCCGTCTCCTGTGGCAGCGAAGCCCGGTTCTCATTGTTGTAACACAGCCTTCCACTCATCGGCTGGTCTTCCGGCACCTTATCGAGGCATCTGTGCAGTTCCAGCGGCTTAGGCGCGTTCGGTCTTTTCTCGAAATCTCCTGTCGTCCAGTTGAGATACTCATCAGTCTCCTTGTTATAATACTCAAACGTATCGAGCAAGCAGTATCTCTTCTCGAGGCCGAGAACTCTGGGAACTCGCTGGACGTTGCCGTTGTTGTCACCCTCTCCGACGGCCATCTCCATACTATCCCCGGTTTTACTGTCTCCGTCGCTGTGCTTCTCCGGGGACTCTCTTTTCCTAAAGATACTGACCAAGTGCGTGAGCGGCTTGTCAGCCCCGTTGAAGATGGGCACCGTCATCTCGCAAGGACACAAGAGTCCCATGCCGACTTGATGCCCGCATATCTGCCGGCAGATGCCCTTTATATGCGCGTAAAAGGTCCAGGTCTCGAAGCTGCAAGAGTAGCCGACCTTGCAGACGGTGCCAACGGTGAAGCCACCCGTCTTCCACGTCCCGCCGCTCACTTGCTTGCTTCTCTCCTCCGTGTAGGAGACTTCGATGCTTTCAAAAGCACTACCGACGCTCGACATCAGTCCCGTCATCCCGAGAGAGGTAGTCATCTGTGCACCAACGCTCCAGCTTGACGAAGAGCCTTCGATCAACGTGTTCGAGTGATCGATGCTGAGAGGGCTGTCGCGCTGATCCAGGGAAAAGTGTTCGTCGCCCTCGAGTAAACGCTTGGTGTGGACGGTAACTTGAGGGATCTTCTTATCCACAAGTCTCCTGGGACATTCCCAAACACTGGCCGACCAGCCGATTCTCCGTTCGTACGGGCCCCGTTCCGGCGGATTGCTCCAGTCGATGCAGTAGCTGCTCGCCAGTTCAGCCTCTAGCCGCTGTCGGACGGAGTTGACGATGTCGCGGCTGCTGGAGCGGGCGTTGTCTGCCACGATCTTATCTGATATGAAGACCAGGTCGGTCAACGGCTCTCCGTTGGCCTTTGCGATCGGTGTCCGCATCTGGCACAGCGCCTTATTGCAGGTTCCGTCTATCTCAACATAGTATGTCCAGGTCTCAAATCGACAGGCATGGCCTCCTTCGCAGATCTTCTCTCGCCTCTGCGTCTGCGTCACAAACGAACCCGTATTTGTAAACTTGGACGTCGTCACGGAACGAGTACGGGCGATGGAGAAGGAAGCATGAGCCGAGCCCCCTCCGGAGACCGAGACCTGGGCGGCGACGGTAGTGCCTTCGGTGATGTCTTTGAAGATGGTCGTTGATTTAGAGACTGAAAAGACGTCCTGGCCTGTGCCTGTATTGATGTATGACTGTTCGATGTAGCGTTGAATGTAGACCGTCACGTTGAGATCGGGCCTCTGATCTAGGGCATCCCCGTCTGACGAGAGCGGAGGATTAGACCAGTCGATCTGATATCCCTTCTGCAACGCCGCCAAGCGCTCCTTGGCTAAATTAGAGGTGTCAAGAGAGTCATGGCCTATGGCAAAAGCAGAGAATGCCAACAAAGTGTAGACGACGGTCAACATGACGAAATACGAGGGGAGTCTGCCACGACCAGACTGTGACGATTGGAAGCTCGTTCCCAGATCAGAGAGGATTCCTTACCTATATAGATACATATATAGACATCCTAATCCTACATAAGGTTCAACATCACACATCCGGCACATGGCTCAGCCTTTTACGAAAGAGATTTCAACACGTCATCTCACAATCAACCGTTTAGAAGATCCGACTTGGCAAGTCCGATTCTAATACGAACGACTGTACATACGAACGAGATTCCGTATTCGTTTACACGCTTCGCCGAAGTGCCTGGCAAATAGCCGTGCTTGTCTCAACCAAGCGGGTGAGAGTCTGCTCTGACAGCTCCTGCAGAGAGTCACCATGACGATCATGGACACGCGTTAATCTTCTGATGGGGTCGGCGACTTAATAGGCACTCTCGATAGAGGTCCAGATAGTAAAACCCGACGGATGAGGCTGCGGGGAATCGTGTTCCCGGCGAGAATGCAAAAGTCTGCCTGTTGATCGGAGCGACGTTACAGAACTAGAGTTTATGTATAATTAGAGTCGGATCAATAATCTGCAACCGCGGGGAATTTCAGTCTCTTCATCTGAACTTGGTTTAAGGTTATTGTGACCCTGATATCAGTCAAGTCATAGCTACGACAACAAAATCCCTGGGCTGTTCCCTACTTACAAACCTAGATATGCCAGCGTGAAGACGAGCAAGAGATTGAAGTTGCCATCAGCGCTACGTGCCATGTGAGTTAGAAGCAACAACAGGCTACGTGTCTGTACATTTATACTACGGGAAGACCACTGACACTCCTTCACCTCAACCTCTCTCATGAAGATGACATACGACTCAAGGATCAGCGAAGCAGCTACCAGCAAAGCAGTTGTCGAAGCACCCACTATACAGACTCCGCAGATTCTCAACTTCGACGACAAATTATCACTGAGCAAGAAAGTCTCTGCGGTCAAGCTGACGGTGATCAGAATGCGGTAACTTCAATACACGGGTTCCACGTTGCCCTTTCGAGATCCATCTTCATGGACAGCAACGGAACATGCTCATCCAAGCCCCCGGCATATCCCTCGACGAACCAAACAAACAAGCGTACGGAGGAGCCGATAATCCTCTCACCCAAGTAAGGAACGGTCTCAATAGCAGCCGTCGTCCACCTCTTGGCACACCAGCAAGGTCATGATCCACTCACTCACTTCCGTTGATTTTTTCTTTGGCCCTATACCTAGAGACGTGTTCGGGCAAATCAAGGTGGATTTCTTGACGTGAGAAAGGAAGGGGGAGACGGCTCGTCATCAATTTTGAAGCTCAAGACGCCGATTCAAAACGCCCGTCAAGTAGTAGATCTCGTGGCCTACTGGGAAGAAATGAATCGTGCGGTTAGGGAGGTATCGTGATTGCCCCCAAGGGTGCCTCGTATAAGCCAATCTGACCTTTCAAGTGCCTCCCGATGCGGAAGAGCTACAGGGATCATGCCTTGAAGCCTCAACCTCAAGCTCCTTGATAGGAAACGCCCTCAAAAACATATATACTTGATAGTCGTCTTCTTTTATCACAGAAGGCTTCTCATCTTTCACAACCGCCTACCCGGTGATTTCAAAGTTCCAACCATGTCCCATAGGATGTTTGTTCTCTTGGCTTCGTTCACCTTCTGCTTGCTTCTCTGGCCTTGCCACTGTGAGGCGACGCCCCTATCCAATGACGTGGGAGCGAATTCAACGGGAACATGGTCCAGGCCGTATCTTGTTCGGCATCGTCGCTTAGCCAGCCACGGTCACGGCCTGCCGTCAGTATCGCCACCTCGGCCTTCGACGCCTCCAGGATCGCCGCCGACGCAACATCACAACGCCGCTCCCTTGCCAGTGATAGCGCCTCTTGATTCCAACAGCAGAGCCTCTTCACCTTCGTCTCAGGATTCTGACGAGGTGCCGTCAATACCGCCTCCACCGGTACCAGAAGAGCCTCAAACAGCGGACAATACCGTCATTCCTGAGCAGTCTCTTGTTCCTGACGAGACACAACCATGCACGGCTTCGGAGCAGAAGGTCAACGGAACTGAGATAGCCTCATCCAAGCCGTCCAAGGGGTTTCTCCGCGGTGCTTGCCGCAGACTCTCTTTCATGGTAAAAAAACCGAAACAGAAAGGCAAGCCAGAGACTTCAGCGGCGGAGCTCCAGGAGCAAGAAGTGGCCTCGGAATCGACAGCGGCCTCATCACAGGCGTCCCCAAGACGTCGACGCGGAGCTTTCGGAATATTCTCAAAAAAGGAAAAGAAAGGGAACAACCAAGCAGAAGCTTCATCTTCGAAGCCTGACGAGAACATGGCGGTTGCTTCCGAGCTGGCCGGGCCTTCAGACCGTCGATCTCAGTACCATATACCTCGTAACGTTGCTGGAACGCTAAAGCGAAAGCAGAGAGTGACCAAGTCGGATCCTTTATATCTTCATCCACAGCTACGCGGTGAAGGCGAATGGTGAAGACAAGTTACTAGTCTGGTGGAACGAGAGGTCAATCAACTAGGTGCGAAACTTGGACGTGGCTTTAACGGGGGATGTGGCCGATAAGTGCGTGTTTTGTCCAGAAGCAGATCACTTATCCGAGTCAAGCCAAAAGAGTCTTTCAAGCACCAGAACAATGTGAAACGATGTTGTTCATTTCCTATCCACGTTCACATATTACTTTGTCCTGCTCGAGTTGTGGAACCCGTCTCCCAACAACACACTTCAATCCAACTTGGTCGTCGTCAAACCATGCAGTGTCATGGTTATCGAACACGAAGTCCATCAATCAGGCTGCATTACCAGCCTTATAACCAATCGCACTTGGCTTCCCTCCACTCCGCCTTATAGCACCCTCTCTTGAAATAAAAGGGCTGCCAAATAAAGTCAGGAGCTCGACATTGAAACCGTTTCGCGCCTCCGGTCCGTAGACATCGCCGAGACGGTTCGGTCGCGAGGCGCAAATGCGCTCTCTTATTTTCGTGATCGATGCAAAACTCGGCCAGGTCCGGAACACCGTGCTGCCCGCATCCCGAGTGGGCGTCGAATCTGTACGGTCGGCCGTTGATGAACATGGTTCCGTTTCTCTTGTGGCAGCTCAGGATTTCAGTCTTGGTTCGCTTGCAGACGTCTTCGGTGGATATGGTCACCACACTGGCTTGTACGGCTGTCAGTGCGACGATCAATGTAGCGATCAAGTTTGTAATGTGCATCGTGGCGTAGGGGATGGTGTTGTTGTAGGCGTATCCAAGGCGCTGCGAGTCGAGATTAAGAAAAGTAGTAACCTTGTGAGTGGGAGTGGTTAGAAGATGGAAGCCATGAGCTGAAGTGACTGTGATCTTTACATACTGGTCTTCCTCGAGCAACGGGATAATCAGATATTTCGATACCCAACTTGTGTCTCGAAAAGGGCTACGTAAACCTATCATTTCTTCATCATACATGTCGACACAGCATCGTCTGAGCACTAACATCATATTGGGCGAAGCGTCCGAAGCTACCGCACTTTAAACTTCGACAACTGACGTAGGTATAAACATATAAAGGGGCTATGCAGCAAATGACTCTGCTAAAGAGCTAGCTAAGAAAACAATGTCATTGCCAGTACCTAAATTTAATACGCCTTCTACGAGCCCCCCTGAACGAGCAATGCAGCGCCGCTAGGGGTATAGACCCTCCGCGGATAAGGCTATCTACAAAGAACGCAGCACAACTGTTCAAGTGCATTTCGCAGGATCCCAATGTCGACAATCGCAATGGCGCTCAGAAGCACCGGGAGAAGTCGACACGCAACATCTCTGTCCTCTCTTACCCAAGCAGTGAAGCATAGGGCAATTCTCATAAATCGTGCAGCTTGGAATCGGAGTGGTCTTGATGCCATCCACGCCGTAACTCGTATACCCGGGGTTATTTGCGTTCATTACCCCTCCCGCAGCGCCGCCAGAGGCCCCGGCGTTTGCTCGCTTGCCCAGTAAGGAAGCATCTGCGTAGGTTATTTTGTTGATGGCTTGGTGGAAACTCGCTTAGTACCCGGTCATATCCGTATAGCCTCACCTGCCTACTACCTACAGACCTAGCTAGTCAGGTAGGAAAGGCTTTCGAAAACTTACCGGTGCTGATGGCAAGCTCGGTCTGAAAGACCAGAGTTATGAGGATGGTTGAGACTATGCTGCGCATGGTGGCGAACGTATCCAAGGCTGGAGAAGGGGCGTCGACTGGGAGAACAACCTTGACGAGTTGAAAGCCTGCTGAGCCTCATCATCGGTGAGAGGGGGGACTCGGTAGCAGTTTATGTAGCAATCGCAAAGATAAGACGCCGACAGAGTATAGACGACAATGAACCCTATCAGCCTCGTATACACGCTTTTTCTACCCCGTCGGCATATCCTCCCCCTTGGCGTATCCCGCCCAATAGAAGATACGGACATTTATCAGCATCATAGGAAAGCGAGATCATTCCCCATTCTCTTTCTGAAATCTCCACCTGTAAAATGCCAACTCGTTTTTCTCTCGCGTGTCGAATCTTGGATGGTAACCCGATCGAAGCCTCGTCGAGTTCGGGCAAGAAACTAAAAGACTTGGCTTTCTCGTGATCCGTGATTCACTTTGCATATGTTTCAAGGCAAAGGTTAAAATGGTAAATGGGCTCTCGACGTTTGGTTCTATTGGGTTCGTTGGTACGAGGTCGATTCTCGAAGCGTCTTCTCAGAATAACCTTTCTTTTTGGAACCCAGAAGATAAACATGAAACAGTGAAAACATCGAATCAGTCAGGGCAGTATCATATAATAGGTAATCTACGGATACGACGAGATATCTCACTGTGATAAGTTGTCGCTCAATTATTCCTCATTGGGCGGGTAACCTCGGCGCGAAACGAGCCCAGATAAAGATGCGTACTCTGAAATCAAGCCATACAACGGCTGGGATGGAAGAGTTCGTGTCAATTCGATTGCACTGGATATTGATGCTCTACTGATACGTAGATTCTTGGTGGCAATAGGTGTAATAGGTGCATACTTGTTTGAATCAGCATCTGCGTCTCCCGTGTTCCCAGTCAACTGCATCCCTCAGCTATACGCAGGACGAACCAAGCCCCGCCCTTTCATGTCAAAGCATACTCGAATACCTTCACACGCTGGGCAAATATGTAGTCTGAAATCTCTACTTCCACGATAGATCGTACCCCAAACGCTCTGAACCGTCAGGACTGTTCGGGAGATTGGCCTTGTTAGTAGTACTTCAACCCCCGAGGGGATTGTACACCCTGAACATGAGAACTGTCAATAGGCATAGCAAAGAGATCAAATAGCTCTTTTCCTAGGTAGTCTACATGTAATGGCAATCCACGCGTGCAAGACCGTGTTGAAAGCCCTCCTCTCACGGATTTAATAAACTCGAGTCCGAAGGAGGCAGCTTGGCAAGGTCTAGAACTCGGCAAGGACAAGGCTACACATGTTTCTTATACCGTCTTTTCTTCGTTACTACTACTTACTAGATATATGCATACTATGAGTAGTTTCGTACTAGGTAACTATACCGGTTGGACGCAGCAAGGAGCTGAACATGGATGGCTTTTTATTGGTAAGAGTTTGTGTAATGCTGACCAAAAGTCTTCAAAGTCAGTCCTTTGCCTTTCCAGCCTACTATTGATGTCTGCCTTTTACGCATTTTTGCGTAGTACTTTGTTATAACATGTACTCTTGGCTGTTGTGGACTTTTCTCCCTCGTGGCGCTGCCTTTTGCAGGTGAAGCTTCAATTTCCTCGCATATCTGGCGAGGCATTGCCGAGTGAGCGAACTGAGACTTGGCGAGCAGTCGTTCAAACAGCTGTAGAGAGAAGCTTGGTAACATAGGGTCCTGCTTTTAGCCTGTACGTTAGCAAACTTTGCTTCGCTCATCTTCCCTTCCGCCTGGCTTGTCGTGCTTGGGATGACGAGGCTTCTTTGCATCGTCATCGGACCAGTCGGCCCGATGGTGATGATGAAGCTTCTTCTTACCTATTTGCGAGGTGGTGTCGGGATTTGATCGGCAGCAGGTACTTAATTTTTGCGTACCGATCAGTGGGTCTGTACGGCAAATGATATGAGCTCGCACTGTATGTATGATAGACTGTTATAGACTGTCATCACCTCAAAGCCTAGTCCCACACGGAGGCTACCTACAGCCCTACGTGAATAAACCGTCGCTACCGTGTGAACTCATAAGCTTACAGTGTAGAAGCTCGCTGGAACTTGCGACACCGGTACCTAGGTAGGTACTATTGCCAGTGCAGTAGCCTAGGGTATCTCCTGCCCCCCTCCCCTTTCGTAACAGCGACCTCACTCGAAATGAGAATTTGTTCCCCTTCAACGACCCTACATACTGCCGGCCTACTACAGCTACAGGCATAATTCGTCCCGCCACCCAAGAGGCTACCTACTTACCTACCCACGAATATAGCGCAGCAGCTAAGGTCCTACCGAAAGACGCTCACCCGCCGTGGCGCGCTCCGCAACAACGAGGCCTTGCGCGTCGCAATGTCCGAGAAGCTGCCCGAGAAAATGGCGGAGACGCCCGCGTCGCGCGAGAAGCTCGATGGTTCGCCGCGCCTTTTGCCTTGTTCCTTTCCCCTCCCCCTTTTCCCCCTCTTTCCCTTTTGCCGAGACTCTTTCGGTCGTGCGGCCGAGGCCATGCTGACGGCAGTTTTTTCGCAGCGCTGGTCAAGTCGGCCGACATGGTGGGCGCATACCCGAACGGCCTTGCCGACGCTGGACCAAGAGGCTGACTTGGGGTGTGGGGGCCAAGACGGATGACATGCAACAAGAATCGATCGAAGTTGGTGCGTCGCCTTTCAACACCGTACGAGGCTGGGCCGACTTCTGACGAGGCTGCGTGCAGCACAAGAGGCAATGGCCAAGTTCACCATCGAAAAGGTTGGCCTTCTCCTTGCCTTTTTTTTCTCTTCTGCTTGCACATCCAGCGCTGACAGTCGCGATATTAGGATATTGCCCAGCACATCAAGCGAACTGTCGGTTCCTTCTCCCGAGCCATATAGCCACGAAACAAACCCCCCCTTTTCTATCGTCTCCGCTGACTTCGATGAAATGATTAAAAAAAAACAGTTCGACGAAAGAAAGGGCCCGACTTGGCACTGTATCGTCGGCCGTAATTTTGGCAGCTTCGTTACCCACGGTGAGTGAGTCAGGTGCCGGTCGTCGGTGCGACACGGCTGTCTTGGTTATTGCGGTCGGCTGATAGGCGAGATTCGGGGCCACACAGAGACGAAGCACTTTATCTACTTTTACCTCGGACACTGCGCAATCCTCCTCTTCAAGACGCAGTAACGGCACGACTGCGAACAGAGAGTTGGCGAGGCTGGGGGATAATATTGGCCAGGCCTTGGGTATTGTTGTACCTAGTTTAACAAGAGCCGAGCGAGGCTCAAAAAGGGGCCCAGTGTTGGTGGCAGACAAGTGGCGTCATGGGCGAAGAGCTGTCGGCGTGCATTGTTTTTTAGGTCGATGGAATTTCATGCTTGTCAGTTGAAGTCTTTGCTTTGCACGCCTTGTCTCACGAAGCGGGCTCTTTTCTGCAAGACATGGGCCAGCCAGCCGTGTGACGTTGGGCAACGAGGCCAAGGGAATTTGGAGGAGGTCGTGCACAAGAAGCTTGTACAATGCATACCTAGGTAACTATTACCTACAGGCTTCAGCCTACAGGCTACCTGCCTACGGATGCTCATACATCAACATTATACTGCAAGTGTGGTGGGCGTGTGTAAGTGTGCGTACATACATACTACATACAGACTATGCATATACATATGTACATATAGGCATTGGACCGGGTGTCGACACCGACAGGGCATCACGAGGAGGTGATGGTTGGCTCGCGTTGCTGCCGACGAGGAAACGGTGCTTTCTCACCTTTATTAATAAGAATAAGCTGTCTTTATGATTATTATTAGTCTTGCTCTGGTCGATTGACGCAGATTGTTTCCGAGATGGGCTTCCGTTTGGATGCCGTGGCAAGAGCCGAGAGGGCGTTTTCTTTGAGGTTGACGTTAGATATACGACGGACTTTGGCCTGTCTGTATTCATGTGTATCCGTATGTGTACCTATGGATTCGTAATTTCGTCGTGTCTGTTGGCTGCCGGGCTCGGGGCTGAGGCGCCGGCCTGTTGGTGATGTTGTCGATGGCTAGCTATACCTGTCTACCTACCTACGGATACTATCCACTGCCTTTCCCGCCTTCATATTACCTCGGAGGCATGTGTAGGTACTATGCGTATGCTTCGCCCACACCGCAAGTTGTCGGGCCACGTCATTGTGCGTGAAGTCGGTTCGTTTCTCTTACTCTCGTGAGGAGAGAGAAAGTCTGTTTTAGTCTGCGGCCGCATACGCACCTACGATGCCTTGCGGATATACGTCCGCACGTACTCCGTAGTTACAGTGACGGATATATATCCGTACAAACATATCCGTACATTAGCACAACACAGTATATGGACTCGTGTATGTATGTATGTATGCTGCGTGCTCATACTCCGTGCAGACAGGCTGATATAAATACAGTTGCCCTCTTCGCAGTGGAAAGCCGTGTCTATTTTAAGGTTCCAGCCACTTTTCTTTGGTTGCGGCGGGGCCGAGCTGAAATCTCCTTCGCTTCTAAGCGCAACGAGGGGGGGGGCGGGAGAAAGGAGACGAAGAAGCAAATAGTGAGTAGGGGAAAAAAAGAAAAGAAAGAAATCCGGATGTGTATCCTTCCGCTGCTTCTACGGATATCAAGTTCCTACGGAGTATTCGTGTGTACATACTATATTCGTTGGCTATTGTTGATATATCCATGAATAAACTATTCAGTACGGAGTACCGACATTTATACATATTCGTGTGCGATGATTCGTAGCAAGCCGATACATGAAGTTGAAAAGAAAAAACAAGCCTTTAGAAACTTCGCTTCCCCCAGATCCAAGGAATATTTCCCATCAGCTTACGTACATACAGCATACCTTCCTGAAACCTCCGTTCCACTGGTGGTAATTCACCCTGCCCACCCCCCCTTGCTGACAGGCCCCATGTCTCTACAGACAGAAGAGAGAGAGAGAGTATCCGTAGTGTGTGTAGGGTGGATGCGCTGGCTCGGATCTCCCCTCTCTTCAAAACTGGGGAGAAAAGAAAAGGGGGGGGGGGGGGGGGGGGGGCACAACCCCCCCCCCCCCCCCCCCCCCTCTCTGCCCCCCCCCCCCCCCCCCCGCCCGCCCCACCCCCCCCCCCCTTTTCTTTTTTTTTTCTTTTTT